>JBBBDQ010001030.1:652500-722500 GCA_037127315.1 Ascarosepion bandense | reverse complement strand
TGTGTGAGGCCTGCAAGGCATATTTCGTCATGCCCTGAGCACCGCATTTTCCCGGCAAGCTCTGTAAAAGAACTCTAGAACGGTAAGTTGGAAAGTTTTGCTTGTTTGACTTGCGGAATTTTTAAATGTAAAAGTTTGAATATTTTCAATTAAAATTTTTTTTTTACTTCTATTTTTTGAAACCATTTTATTGAAAAATACCAATTAAATGTTTCCACAAATGCGTAACAGAAATCACAACATCACTGGCAAGACATAGAAATTCTTCCTATTATAACAAAGACCGCTATATATATATATATATATATATATATATATTCCTGTCACAATCATGAAAGGGATTTTTCTTTCAAATATCTTAATGTAAGATACGTAATATATTTTGCTGTCATTTTTGATGGCACGGGCCCGCTCTTATACATATATATTTCCCTCCTGTGACATTCATGATGAAAGAGACACAATAACGAGGCGGCATCGGCTTAGTTCATTAAGGAGACAAGGGCGCGGCTGTGTCGGCGCAGTTCATTCTCCTTACTATAAGTTATTAAAATTTACTACCATTTATGGAAGCTCTTGCCGCGTGTTTACTCTTTAATAATGCCTCATTATTTCATTTTTTCTAATAATTATGTTGTCGAGTTGTGAAATATATATATATATATATATATATATATATATATATTATCTATTATTAATATAATATATATATATATATATATACATATATATATATATATATATATATATATATTATCTATTATTAACGACCGTTGTGAATTTATATATATATATATATATATATATATATATATATATATATTCCTCTCAAATATTTTGCAGCCATTTTTGACGGCAGGGGTACATTCTTCTTCTTCTTCTTCTTCTTCTTCTTATTATTATTATTATTATTATTATTATTATTATTATTAAGGATCTTCAACATTCAAGATCCCGTATTATGTTATTTGCTACATTAATTGGGGTCCAATGTCAGAGTTTTGCATATCCATCGCACAATGTTTAGATATATCAGAAATCAAAAATGGAATTTGTATAACATTGGACGAAATGTATTTGTATTTATATACTAATATTTTTATTTTGCTCTTTTCTAGGATGGTCAGTAAGTCAGTTAAGTGCCATACGCGATGAACACTTAGGTGATCATGTCACGAAAGAGACGTAACTGACAGGCCAGAAGATTTTTCCGCAGTAGATTGCCAATACTTTTGCTGTTGACTTGTCGCTATCCAAGGCTATAGAACTAAATCTGTCTACTATTCAATTTATTATCCAGACTAGTCAGTTAAGCGCTATACATGATATGCGCTTTCGCGATCATTTCTTGAAAGTGACATTACTGACTGCCCAGCAGTTTTTCCCGCAGTAGGTTGCCATTACTTTCCGCGGTAGACTAGTTGCCAACCAAGGCTATAAACCCAAACTCTCCTGTTATTCAATTCTTTCATTCGGATAAGCCAGTTAACTGCCGTACGTGATACACACTCGGGCGATCATGTCACGAAAGAAACATTTCATTACTTTACTATATAAAAAAATTCACCAGTAAAAATTCACCAGTAAAAATTCATGTCAGCTTAATTCTACTTAGATATAAAATTGGTGTGATTTTTCTCATGAGAACGTACGATAATTCATCTTCTCGCTCGCTTTTCTTCAAAGAATTTCATAACTCGAAACAGTTATCAACGATAGACTTCCAAGTTATTTGGTTGACTACCACAGACTTTTTCTTTCAAACTTGACCAATAACAATAATAAACACACGGATAATAATAATAACGTTAATATTTTCTACAAAAACGAAATGCATAGCAATTATAAACAGGACAAATCTTCACATCGAAACATCATCCAAAAATACACAACTTCCGTCGACTTAAAAAAATTAAATTAATCATCTATTATACAAAATTTAAAATGGCTAACCTCGTCATCAAAAATAACAATTCACCCGCGAGTTTCAAACTACAACGAACCAATATTATTTACAAATTTACATGTCTTCTGAATAACTGTATTTCGGATTCACCTAATTCCGTAAATAATTTTATCAGTCATACCACTACGAAACTGACTCGAAGACTCAAGCTACATCTCAATTCGATCTCATTTAAACACACGCGGAGACTTACCAAATCCTATACGGAACATTCTTGTTGACAACACAAATATCATAACATCATCCACATGCAAAAAAAGGCTAAAAGTAATGGAGGTATCATTTATAAAACAAAAAAGAAACCCAACACTCAATAATATCAACTACGAACACGTTAACAACGTGCTTACCGTGTTCAGTACATAACACATACCACTACTCTACATCATGCACAACACTACATACATTTTGTAACACGTAAAATAACATCCATTCTCGATAATGACTAAAAGATAAACAAAACATTTAGACAATTTTTATATAATTAATGTCCTCAAAGGAAAAAAAAAATCATAAGATCACATGAAAAATTACATAAAAACTTAATCACAATACCTCGTCTGTCATTTTTCATAGAACCATAATATATATATATATATATAAATGCATGAACAAAAGGTTAAAAAACCTACGAGTTCTACAACTTAGTTACAATATACATGTATATATATATATATATATATATATATATATACACTATCGCACACCGTTTGAGCACTATGAAAAAAGGGTCTAGCTTAAAAGCAGTAGCTACTCACGCGTCGTTCATTCAGTAATGAATTTGAACACTCTCATCTACTTGCGTGTGTTTACATTGTATATAACATGCTAAAACCCGCCTTCGTCTGAAGAGCGCCCATATCTCAGAGGTAGAATCACCGACTGAAATCAGTTTGGTCGGGTTTCAAACCTGGCTTGAAGTAATCGGATGTCTAATCATACTGATGAGCTGTGATGTAGCGAAACAGGACTCTCTGCGGATAACTATATATATATATATATATATATATATATATATATATATATATACAGATTGGTCAATTTACCCCGACGAGTCGAAGGGTGAAACCTAGGTAGGTCTGTTGGCTCTTGCATAGATTTTCTGCCTTTGTTGCTCTACTTTCGTATTGAGCGCTTTAGTGTTAGGGTTTTCGTCTTGGGGTTTTTTTCTTCCCTCCGAGTATTTGACTTTTTGTTCATGTACTTCGTTTGTTTCTTTTTTATTTCCCCTCCTTTCCCCTCCAAGTTCGTCCTCGGTGGGTTGTTCAAGACGATTTAAATTATAATATAACTATTACTAGTATTAGCAGAATTATTTCTGTTACTATTAATATTGTTATAGTTACTACAGTTATTATACATATATCTATATCTATATCTATATATATATTAGTCATCCACATACAAGCCCGTTTCGCAGTATCACAGCTCATCAGTGTGGCTAGACATATCCACTTGCTTCTGGCATATATATATATATATATATGAAAATTGTGTTATATAGGCTTGATGTGACTTCGTTTAGACTGTTGGTCATTCGTGGTTAAGAGATCTAAGACGCTCTAGATCAAATGGTAGTTTCCGCTATGTGGATAGGGGTTGCAGGTTCGAATCCTGTCAAATGACAAACAGTTTCGTAACAAAGAAATTATCGTAAATAATCAGGCCGGTTAAAATAAATACATGATATTGTTTAATTATAAAAAGAATATCTACTTAAATACGAGTATCGATCAAAAATAATGTTCAAACAAATAATTTCAAATTGTCGGTTGTTTATAACCATCTTCGTTAATTTCCGTAATATATATATATATAATACCAATAAATTAGAATCCGTAAGTTTACACTAATCAAAATAAACATAAATATTTGAAAATGTCAACAAACAAAACCTAAATCCGTTAAAATCCGGCGAAATATGTCGTCGGATAATGGGGTTTCAAAAAAAAAAGAAAAAAAAGAAACCAGCGGAACAAAGACAAACAGTTTAAGCATCTGCAGGAAAGAAAAAAAACCCAAAACGGAACCTAAACACCAGATAAAGTGCTCGATACGAAAGTACGAAAATACAGTAGTGGAGCAAAAACACGTAAAAATCTATAAGTGAGCCACAACCTACCGTGGTGTCACCCTACGAATTGTCAGGCAACGGGCCTCGTTCCCTGACGATCCGTAGGGTGAAACTGCGGTAGGTTGTGGCTCTCTTATAGATGTTTTCGTATATATATATATATATATATATATATACGAAAACATCTATAAGAGAGCCACAATATATATATATATATACGATCCGTAGGGTGAAACCGCCGTAGGTTGTGGCTCTCTTATATATATATATATATATATATATATATATATACGAAAACATGCTAAATAATTTATGTTTATTTTGATTAGTGTAAACTTACGGATTCTAATTTATTGGTATTATATATATATATATATATATATATATATATATATATATATATATATACGAAAACATCTATAAGAGACCCACAACCTACGGCGGTTTCACCCTACGGATCGTATATATATATATATATATATATTCCCATGTTCTTGAATCATATTTTTACTATCACTCCATCTTCAAGTGATCATTTTTTGGGTGACTAATGGATGGTTTATTTCAAAAAGTCATCCTAATAATGACCGCTTGAAGATGACGTCATAGTAAAGATATAATTCCGAAACATGAGAAATTGTGTCGCGAAAATGTTAAATTAATTATACTGCAATAATATTTAGCTCTACTTTTGTATTAAGAACTATAAATCTAAAATAAACCTTAAATTTATTTTTGTCTCATCTTCACATATATATATCTGTGTGTGTGTGTGTGTGTGTGTGTGCCCGGATGCTCAGATATGTATGAATAGGCTCATATATTCATATTTGTATTGTGTAATCGATTCGACCTGCTGAGGTTTTGTGGCTTTAAAACGATATACGTCTGAACAGTTGAGATTAATTTGCGTGTCTGTCTGTTTGTCCCTGTTGCCAAATATTGATTCCTGCTCGGAGATTTGTAATCTCTTTGGACAGCGTCACTTCGCAAACATCCGGGTCAGATAGAAAATGCGGGAAAGTAAAAATACCAGTAGTAACGAATGTGTTTCGACCATTTCCAATCCTGCAATCAATCGATAGAAAATAACAACGCTTAAACTCCGACACAATATTCCCCTACGCGTTCACCTTCAAGGTAAAAATACAAAAGGCAAAACAATGGCGTTGACTAACGTTAACAGTAATTTCCTAAATAATGTTTCGGTGTTTAGTTACATCTTCTTTAGATTAATATAATAGTAGGTGATTTTCTTTCCACATTTATGCGACTTGTCCGCTCACCTTCTTGCTTGGTGTCCTGTGACGTTTTGGAAATGGAAGCCTTTACTTTTTCAAAATAAAGAAATTTATGAACTAAATAAATTACTTTCTTTTGTTTCTGGTTTGTTTTGATTGTTTAGCGTCATATAAACTGGGTCAGTTAATGCCGAAATTTAATTTTGTTGGGAGCATTATTCATTTCTTTTACATAGCTAAATCCACTGTTAAGAAGGTTGGGTCACTGTGTCGGGCCAGGATGTTTTTTCCGCCTGAATCCATCCTGCATATATACAAGTCAACCATTCGTCCGTGCATGGAGTACTGCTGCCATATATGGTCAGGCTCCCCTGCCGTTCACCTCAGTGTTCTCGACAGGCTCCAAAGGAGAATCAGTAATGTGATAGGTACTGACTTGGCAGCTCGACTACAGCCACTTCCCCACCGTCGAAATGTGGCCTCCCTTTGTCTGTTCTATAAATACTTTCATGGCTTCTGCTCTGACGAACTTAAGTCACTGGTGACTCCTCAACAGGTGTTTACTCGTACAACCAGATTGGCAACTGGGTCCCACCCATTCACAGTTAGGTTAGCCAAATGCAGACGATAATTCTACTCCTGTAGCTTCTTCTCTCTCATTTCCGCCTGTGGAACTCGCTCCTATATTCTTGCTTTCCTGACGGCTACAACCTCCAGGAAATTAAATGCAATGTCAATACTCATCTATTAACCACTGGACTCTAGCTCTTTCCCCATCCCATATATCCTTCCCTTTCTCTCCACATTTGAAACTGTCATCACACCTGCATTCTCAGCTTTCTATTGCTTCTTTCTAACTGGTTCGCCTTCCTCTTCACTCTCTTCTAATCGATCTTTTTACACTTATGTAGCCCCCTGCACATCAGTGGCATTTCCGCCTTGCTGGGGGTGAAACGATTAAAAAAAAACAAAAAAAAAATGTATTGCTGGTAGTTTTTTTGTTTAAATATGTATTAAGGGAAATTTTTCTTTTACAAAAATTTTATTAATGGTACTATTTGTTTTTATAAATACGTATTGCTGGTAATAGATGCTTTCCTTACAAACACGTATTGCTGGTAATCATTTAACATGAAAATATGTAGTGAACAAAACAAGTTCTAGATTTAAAAATTCAAATGTTAAGCACTGACTCAATGATTTTGTTAGAAATAAACGAGTTTTCTCGAATTTACAATCTTTGCTTAACGCACACAAATTTCACACATCGATGCGAAATGTTTTTCGGCCAATAGAAAACTAGGATATGTCTAAAAACAAAATAGAAAAGCCAGAATCACATCCGGGAGTGAATTCCCAAACGACCTTTTAGATCGAAATAAAAGACGGATCAAGCCCGTCCGTCACCAGAGAGATAAGATGACGAGCGTAATTACCACGTGCCCTTGACAAATTGTCTCTATCTTTCTCTCTCACCTCTCACCTCCTTCCTTTTCACTATTTACCCTGAGCGATAACTTCAAAGACACTCCTACCCAACAAACTCTTATACATGCACCCACGCAAGTTACGACTCCTACCTCTTGATGCCCTTAACTTCGTAATATTGTTTCTTATTGAACATTAACTTCTACCAAGTCATGTTATTCTTTTCCATTAATAAATTTAAATTTTAAACATACAAAATGTATACTTTTATTCTTCCACAAATCCACACATTCCAATCTACAACCTTCTGATGATAATGAATAATCCTAAGTTGTAGGGAGTTCAGTTATGTTTGACACAAGGCCGATTTAATAAACATTAACGATCTCCCTACTTCTACACTGGTGACCCCCAACGTCCAAAGAACATACACCCTACTTCTACAAATGCATTACCGGCGCCTTCATCAGAAAATGTATTTCAAAACTTTCATAGTGTTTTGACCCCAGTTTGTGGGGTTCACTATTTACCTTTATCTGCGACCTAACAGGTGCTATATATATATATATAGCAATTATAACAAAAGAAATTATATATTATATTTAAAGATATTTAAATAATTATAACAAAAGAAAGTAATTTATATATATATATATATATATGTATATATATATATATATATATATATATATATATAGTAATTTATTATATATTATACAGTAATTTATTATATATATATATATATAATAAATTACTTTCTTTTGTTATAATTATTTAAATATCTTTAAATATAATATATAATTTCTTTTGTTAGAATTATTTAAATATATATATTTATATAACGTTGGTTGGATCAGGTGAACTGTGAGTTCAATACCTGGACACAGCATAAGTTAACTTGGAGAGTTAAGTTACTAAAGGAAGATAACTGAAACATCCAGAAGAGGCATGACACGTGGAACTAGAACAATTACTCGTGTGAACTAAATAAAGGGTTCAATCCGAAATTCCAGTTATTTGAAGAAGGTCGCGCGCTCAACGGCCGAAATGTCGTAGACTTGGTAACAAAGATGAATAACAATCTGAATGGTATAAATTGTAGAAAGTTTTCTCGATTTTTTATCCTTGCGCGGGCTTTATTTCAGTCAGTTAGGTGCCATACGTGATACACGCTTGGGTGATCATGTCTCTATGATATAATTGACTGGGCAGAATATTATTCTGCAGTAGGTTGCCATTGCTTTCTGCTGTAGACTGGTTGCCAACCAAGGCTATAGAATCCAATCTGTTCTATTATTTAACCCATAGCTAGAGAAAGAGACGGATTAATATTTTTCCCAAGGGTATTTGTGCGTAAGTGAATGCAAAGGAACTCAACTGGAATTCGAACTCGGCTCTCCCAATTTGTCGTTCCGAGCCGATATCCATTGCAGCACAACGCACATCCGCGTTATTTACACTTTCTATATTATCAATTTGAATAATGCCAGTCCGCTCAAAACCTCGGCCACGATGACTTGTGACTTCGTGCTATAATAAACATTAACAGTACAACTCAATTTTACATCAAAGAATTGGGTCAACCCATTTCATAGTTTTCTGGCACTTTTAAAAGATGCTGCCCTCTGGGGTCGTCTCTCTTGAACAAGTTACCCTCCTAATCATGATGGGACATGAACTCGGCCTCCATGGAAAGGAAAGCGAACATTCTTACCACATCGACCACTTGAAATAATAGACAAAAAAAAAAAAATTGTTGACGCATGTGTACTTCCTTTTAAAAGTCGTTTATTCGTACGTACGTTCAGCGTATTGATGTCAACGAAATGGCGAAAGCAAATGTCTCTTAACTGGCTTCGATCTCGTTTGTCCAGTCAGTAATTGATTTCATTCTTCCACCAGGTTATTGATTTCGATCTGACAATGTCCACCAATCACTAATCTCGTTTCTCCATTTCAAACTTAGACACATCACTTCATAGAACCAATGGATTTGCTCGTCCCTTTGGGTTTTTTTTATTTCTTTTTGTTGTTGTTGTATCTTGACAAACAGACGACATTTTTATTATCTTCTCTTCATCAATAATGTAGCATCTATCTATCTATCTATCTATCTATCTATCTATCTATCTATCTATCTATCTATCTATCTATCTATGTCAGTGTATTCATATTTATCAGTGACTGCCTGTTCATATCTATCTATCTATCTATCTATCTATCTATCTATCTATCTATCTATCTAGTCTGTTCATATCTATCTATCTATCTATCTATCTATCTATCTATCTATCTATCTCAGTCTGTTCATATCTATCTATCTATCTATCTATCTATCTATCTATCTATCTATCTATCTATCTATCTATCTCAGTCTGTTCATATCTATCTATCTATCTATCTATCTATCTATCTATCTATCTATCTCAGTCTGTTCATATCTATCTATCTATCTATCTATCTATCTATCTATCTATCTCAGTCTGTTCATATCTATCTATCTATCTATCTATCTATCTATCTATCTATCTATCTATCTTTTTGTATCTCAGTGTATTCTTATATATTTATCTATTTTATCTAACTTAGTATCTTTTTTTATCTTTCTCTGGGTATGTGTATGTTTTTGTGAAAAATATTGCATACACACATATGTATATATATATATATATATATATATATATTAATTAAAAATAATTTTTAGTGGATACCCATATTTGAGGAGACGGTTCATTTCTTTAAAATTCTTCTCAAGCATGAGGGAAAAAATCGAAGAAACAGAAATTTAGTTATACAGAAGGATACTGAGGATACCATGGACGGAACATGTGAGCAACAACGAGGTTTTAGAGAGAATTCAAGCAAAAAGGAAGATCCATATTAGAAAGAGACAGTTGAAGTATCTGGGACACGTAATGATGAAGGAAGTCTTGGTGAATCTGATCCTCACAGGGCGGATAAAGGGAAAGCGACAGAAGAAAACAGCTCGTGACATACTTGATGTGCTTAAGCAAATAGATGGCAGAGCAGAGTTTGGGAGAAATACTAAGACGAAAGTTATTAAGATCTCCAAGGGGCAGGAAAATGTGGAGGGCCATGATCGCCTACGTTCTGAAATTTGGGCCTGAATATCTAAACTTATTTATAAATGGAACTTTGTCTGTGTGTGTGTGTGTGTGTGTGTGTGTGTGTGTGTGTGTGTGTGTGTGTGCTCGTTACCTATAGACTCCGAAACAGCTGAACCGATTTTCTTAAAAATTTACACAGTTGTATTATAAGCGTCTGCGAGTGTTCTTAGCTAGGATTTGTGTCGAGGTACTCCCAATAAATATCGAAAATCGATAATCGAAAAAAATCGGGTTATAGAAGGAGTGGTCCGATTTTAATCAAATTTGATACACTCATAGACAAAGACATAAGAAACGATATTCAGAAGTTTCAAGGTTGCACCTCTTACAATAGTGCAGAAAATCGATAATATATATATATATATATATATATATATATATATATATATATATAAAAGGCAAGATGTTTGTGTGTGTGTGTTTGTTTATATGCCTGTATGTCTGTATTTTTTTCAGCCCTTTTATTTTAGTTTTTGCTTTGGGTTTGGCTCTAAGTAGGTATAATTGTAGTTCTTAGTTTCAGCCATGATACCATTTACTCAGAGGACTTATTTAGCCTTCAAAATTCAGTTTACAACGAAAAAAACTTATTTGATATCGATACCAGGAAATCAAAATTTGACTTATATCCATTCATTTTTCTTTCAGTCTACGGTTTTGCTTTAACTGGAAACAACTATTGCCTTTTAGTCTTTCGTGCCAACGTCCAAAGAGTCTGAGCTCCAGGACCATGTGTTAGTTTTAAAGGTTTCATTACACCCGAGCAACGCCGGGCTGTACTGCTAGTAGTTAAAAAAAATCACCGAAATGGAACACTTAATACTTATAAAATTGAAAGGAAATGACAGTATTCTCCCAAACAAAAATCAAAACATTTCAAACTAAGAAGATACCCGAAGATTCAATGTGGTGTCCTGGTCTATCTCTCTGTACGTTAGATGATATAGTCAGTCAGTTAAGTGCCATACGTGATACACGTTAAAGCGATCATATCTCGAAAGAGACATAAATGACTGGCAGAAGATTTTCCCATAGTAGATTGCCATTACTATTCTGCGTTAGACTGATTACCACGCAAGGCTAGAGAACTTAATCCTGCGATTTAACTCAGCTGGAGAAAGAAAAGTCGGATTAATATTTTTTTCAAGTGTATTTGCGCGTAAGTGAATGCAAGGAATTCAGCTAGGATTCGAACTCGGCTCTCCGATTTCTCGTTCCGAGTTGGTATCCACTGCACCACATCCAACAATGATATTAGGATATCTTTCGAATCTCAACGTACAACGGACATTAAATGAAACGACAAAGGCATACCTACATTTCAGCTTTTCTACAATTCCGAAACAACTAACAATTATGCAATCTAGTTTTTGTCTATATTTCTGTGATGAGGTAGTGTTTACAGTATTTACATTATTCGGACTATTGTCTTTATCTTTGTTATTATTTGTACGACGCTTCGGCCGTTGTACGTTCCGGCCTTCTTCAGGTGCTAGGAATTTCGAACCGAACCTTTTATTACAATCACTGGGGTATATGAATTCCATTCCTTGCGTAGTATTGCCTCAATACCAGGCTTTAGCAGGGGTGAACAAGTAACTTACAAGGTTAGAGGGAGATAACTCATGTCTTCCAAAAGAGGCACAAAGGTATGAATCCGATTCTTTTCTTTCCAGCTATAGTTAGAATATCAGGACAGATTGGGTTCTATCAATAAATCTACCGTAGAAAGAATCTTCTGCCTAGTCATGTAATGTATCGAAAGAGACATGATCGCTTAAGCGTGTATCACGTGTGGAACTTAACTGGCTAACTACATTGGCAGTTAGGGCTCATTATTTTACAGCTGAAATTGCTACATGAAACCGTAAGTTTTATGCTAACAGTTTCCTTTCTCAAATTTCTCGCTTTTGAAACTCAAATTTCGGCCTTATATTCAACTTAGATCGTCGATTATTTGAATACAATGTCAATCGCTATCTTTTTCTTCTTAACTTCTGTTCTTTTAATATTCTCTCTCCTTAATAATGTTTTCTTTTTCCTCATATTCTTTCACTATCAATAACCCCCTTACGTCTTAGGGGCTTTATTGCCATAGTTGTGGTAAAATGGTTAAAAATAAAAACCTGTTCAAATATTCCAAGCATTAGACATTTTGAACACGAGGAGAATATAGGTATTTATCCATTCGATCGAAATGGGATACAAGGTAAATTTTTGAGTAGGTCGGAAGCCTAGGCGTACATAGATAAATGACTGAAATCTTTCTAGCTTGTACGGTAGTCTGTTGGCGTCTCCTGACGTGTGAAAAAAAATTCTAGAAAAGAATAGAGTACTGATAATGGTTGTGATAGGGATGACAAATGTGCAACTGTTTTAGGCGACATACAGCAAAATTTCTGAAAGTGTAGAACATGAAAAAAGAAAGAAATCAAATAAACAATATTCAATGAAATCCATCAGTCTGAGAAGCCCGTATAAGTTGCTGCCCCCAAATCGAACATGCACCTGCAGAATTTGGTGAAGCGATCAACAGTTACACCCGACAGAAAGATCCAGGAAAAATATAAAGCGATAATTAAGACACTACTAGAACTGACACCGGAAGATTCTCCAAGGTTTGTAACTGGAATAAAAGCAATGTTGTCCACCATCGAGAAGTCACTAAAAGGAGACTAAACATAGAATAGACTTCGTCGTCATCATCGTCCTCGACGTCACCACCATCAGCATCAGCATCATTACAATTATTTTTTAGACTGTTCCAGTCATCGAGCGGACCTGAGTTCAGAAGAAATGAATTTTTGCTTCTTCTGCCTCGGGATCCTCCCGTCTCCTCGCCAAGTTTTTGACCGACAATCGATGAGCATGCAATATGGTGTGGGTCGACTTGGTCCGTACACTAGACCCTCAGATTTTGAATTCAGTATTGTCTTTATTTAGACTGGTTGCAACCCAAGGTTATAAGACCTAGTCTGTCCTGTTGCTTTACTCATAGATAGGGGACTGGAGAGAAAAAATTAACTCGAATGGAATTCGAACTCTGCTATTTGCTTTCCCAATTAGAACCGTTATCCGTGCCACTCGATATATCGAATCAACCCCGCCACAAAACTTTAAAATTAAACTTTCAACCTCCTCGTCCCTTCATAAAATCTCTTTTCTTGATATGCCGTGAACCTTCAGGAAATAGGCGATCATAGCTCTCTACATTTTCCTGTTCCTTGTAGTAGTTAATAAACTTTTTCCTATTTTCCAAGCCCCGTTTCGCCATCCATTTACTTAAGTTCATCAAGTACGTCACGCTTTGTTTTTCTTTGTTCCCCTTGCCCTCTATCTGTTCAGTGAGTATCAGATTTTCGAAACCCTCCTTCCTCATTATGTACCCAAGAAACATTATCTCTCTCTCTTCCTGATGTTAAATATTAGTTTCCTTTTTGTTTCCATTTCACCAAATTTTCTATGTTAATCACAGATTTGGTCCACCGTATCCTTAGTATTCGTTTGTAGAACCATATTTCTATTACTTTAATGAGAATATCGTCCGAAACTTCACTACTGTACTGTCCTGTGGAAGCATAAATCCACATTTACACATCTCACCTCTTCTCCCTCCCACTAAAAAAACGCTACTGAACCTTAAATCCACATTTGTACTTGAACTCCCTTAAAAGACATCACTGTAATTTCAATCTAAATTTTGCACACCCTCCCATAAAAATACACTACAGAAAAACTCCCTCAAAAGACATCGCTGATTTTGTCAATATTGCACTTCCTTAAAAAACACACGCAAATTCTTAAATCGAACTTTAAATCCGCTTAAATGACATCGATGATTTTGTGAATATTGCACTTCATTAAAAAAAAAACACATGCAAATCCTTAAATCTAAATTTCAAATCCGCCTAAAATGATTTTGTCAATATTGCACTTCCTTAAAAGACACATGCAAATCCTTAAATTTAAATTTTGAACCAGCTCAAAAGATATCACTGATTTTGTCAATATTGCACTTCCTTAAAAAAAACACATACAGATCCTTAAATCTAAATTTCGAATCCGCTTAAAAGACATCGATGATTTTGTCAATTTGTGGCGCAGTGGATATCGGCTCGGAACAAGAAATCGGGTGAACCGAGTTCGAATTCCAGTTAAATTCCTTGCATTCACTTACGCGCAAATACCCTTGGGAAAGGTATTAATCCGTCTCTTCCCTCCAGTTATGGGTTAAATAGTAGGACAGATTGGGGTCTATAGCCTTGGTCGGCAACCAGTCTACCGCAGAAAGCAATGGCAACCTACTGCGGGATAATTTTCTGCCCAGTCAGTCATGTCTCTTTCGAGACATGATCGCCCAAAGCTTGTATCGCGCATGGCACTTAACTGACTTAACTTCGTAAAAAAAAACAAAAAAAAACACACATGCAGATCGTTAAATTTAATTTTGAACCCACTCAAAAGATATCGCTGAAGAATTTATATATAATATTATGTGACTTCCGTCAGTTCGTACGTCCATCCGTCACACCCACTAAAGTTTTCCAAATAACTCATCTTATCAATTGGCTTGCGAAATGTTAACAATAACCTCAACAATATTAAATACTTTGAGGATTTGAAGATGCGTCAACGTGTTGCAAAAAATACAGTACCACTAAATTGTGCAAGTAACCCATAAAAAAAAAAAAAACAACAACAAATAACACACCCTACCACAAATGATTAAACCTAAATTTTGAAATTCTCAAATGACATCACTGAAACACTCATTTAAAATTTGCAAACCACCCACCAAATAAAATAAAATTAAAATTAAAAATAAGTCTCAGTATTAAACAATCCATAGGAGTTGATATGCAACGAAACAAAAAACAACAACAACAACAACAACAACAGCAACAACAACAACAACAACAACAACAACAAAAAATACCAAACGTTGCCACACCGAAAAGTATATGAATAAAAATCTGTTGTGAATGGAAGAGTAGGAAAAAATGATTTGCATAATAAAATCTGGTACCTTACATCCACTGAGGAGTGGCCCCACCGTGGCGAGAAAGCTGTCAGGAAGCTAGGTGCCGAAACAATGCCACGGCCCTTCTCTGATGACCCCGACATATGTTGGATCTATTTGTGGAGTTACTGACGGGAAAGCACTGTTGGATATCAAAGTATTCATCTCTTTATCTCTTCTTCATAGTGAAAAGCAATAATGTTGTCCCTGTTTGCCTTTTGACGTTAATCCTCCCACGTGGATATTATTTTGCTTGTTACAATTGGATAGAAAGCAAAATGCGCAGGATCGCACGACGCTTCTCTACTTAATCCAGATATTTTCTATGAATAATGATTAGCGCAGAGAAACAAATCTAAATCAAGGGGAATTTTGCATTCATGCCTTTCTTCTGTAGCATTAGCATTTAAACATTTCATTTTTCAATGTCGCCGCTCTTCGAGAATTACGCAATTCGAAGCCGTCTCAATTGGTTCACAGAGAACAAAAATAATAATCCAATGAGTCTTACGATAAGACAGACACGAGAATAATTAATTGAAAGCCTTTCAGAACATATATATTAGAAGATATAGATATATATGTTCAGAAGATATATATTAGAACACACATATATATAGAGATATATTATATTCAGAACACACACACACACACACACACACACACATATATATATATATATATATATATATATATAAATATAAATACGGAGACACAGACACACATGCACACACACACACACATATATATATATATACAAAATTTGATGACTTTCAGAAGAATACAAAAATGAACATAAAGAACAAGACACTGTGATGAAATCGTCTGCCTATTCACAATGACAGAGATAAAGAGACTCAGTCGGCTGCAGGGTGACCGTTAATACGAAATTATGTCCCAGACATGTTACTTAAGTAGATAAAAATTATCGACGAGATTGCGTACATATATCTGAAGGTACGTGAAATATATCTACATGGAAATACTATCCGTAAAAAATGAAGCGACTATTTACGTATGGAGGGGCATTTTTCTCTCAACTCACTGTTGTATTTGTGCGATCTGGCCCGGATGAAAATAACACTCGGTGTTCCTCTAACTAGAATCAGTAGAGTATCGGTCCTTCAACTCTCAGTCGTGTATCAGTTAAAAGAAAAGAAACAGCAGTACAGCCCTAAAGGTGAATAGCAATACCCACGTGTCGTAGGACTAGGCAATTTTGGACCATGATCGATATGTACACGTTATTTTTCTTCTTACGATAGTGAACAGCCTGTACAAGCCAAAGAGCCACTCGAAGTAGAAGGTTGCAGAATAAGAGACACAATTTATGGGGATATAGGGGGAAGATAAAGATTAACCCCAGATTTGAACAGGTTACGATTATGTGATCGGGGAAGCATCCCGTCGGTAGTCGGTCCTACAAGCCAGCGGTCCGTATGTGCATCCCAGATTAAAATTAACTTTTGTTACATACAACCACAGTGTTAGGTCGAAGAAATACTAGATCTGTGTAGTAGCTGTTAACCTCTGTCATATTTCTGTCAGCGGTCAGGTCACAGTGATGCCTGGTCCTGATGATTCTAACCCGTCAGCAATAGCTTACCCATTGCATTAAATGGAGAAGGTTGGTGGATACTAACGCCAGCCTGACAGCGTATACAGAGGATCAGTCATTTAAGTGCCATATGTGATACACGCTTGGACGATCATGTCTCTAAAGAGACATGACTGATTGGGCATAAGATTTTCCAGCAGTACCTTGCAATTATTTTCTGCGGTAAACTGATTGCTAACCAAGGCTAAAGAGCCAGATCTATCCTGCTATTTAACCCATAGCTGTAGGGAGACTGAAAATTTTGCAGATTTTTCTTTAGGATGAAATTTTATCAAGAATTTTTAAACATATAACTGGAACATCTGACCAAATATGGAATCATGCATCGTGTCCCTTCAGGACGTGGGCGGTCATGACCTTTCACACTCCATATCCCTTGTAGCTCTTAATAAATTTCTCTTGGTATTCATCTCAAAGCCTGCTCTGCGATCTATTTTCTCAGGCCCATCAAATATGTCACAGGTTGCTTTTCTATGTTTTTCTTCCACTCAATCCGTCCTGTGAGAATTCAGATTCTCAAAGCCCTCCTTCCTTATTACGCGTTCAAGAAACTTCCGCTGTCTATTCTTGATGTTAAGTATAAGTTTCTCTTTTGTTTCCACCCTCTTTAAAACTTCGTCGTTTCTGAAATGTTCAGTCGATGCTATCTTCAGCGTCCTTCTGTAGAACCACATTTCATTTGCTTCGCGTCTTTCCTTCATCTTTGAAGAGATTGTCTAACATTCGCTGCTATATCACCGGACAGATATCCCATAGCACTCCAGTATTATTTTCTTTGTTTCCAACAAAATTTTCCTGCCTTTCAGTACTCATCTTAGCTTTTGAAATGCGTCATTGGCCATCCCAATACTACTTCTGATCTCAGTGTCGCACTTTCCGTCCTCTGTTAGAACACTTCCTAGGAATTTAAATTTCTGTACCTGGTTGATTTTAGTATCATCAGCCGGTAACGGGCATTTTGGGATCCTCTTTTTGCTAATGAACATACATTAAGTTTTCTTGTAGTTTATGTTTAGTTTTTTCTTCTCGCTTTACTTTGCTGTCTTCTGAAGGTGATATGAAAGTTAAACTCCACATCAGGAGTAGTTTTTGCAGATTCCCAGAGAATTGAAGTTGTTTCTATTACTGATAATTTAGTAGGGACCGAAAAACTTCATAATCCTAAGAGGCAAGGTCTGGTGAGTACTGCAGGTTTGGTAGAATTTCCCAGCTAAGCTGTACCGATATATGCCGGGTCTGGAAAGGAAGATAAAGTATGCAATACTTTTCTGATTGGTTAATTATGAATACCTTTCTTCAGTTGATGCTTAAAAATTTGTCCTTAGTGTCTATTGTCACAAGCTCTTTCGGCCACTACTTTAGCCATTTTAAAATTATATATATATATATATATATATATATATATATATATATATATATATAAATCCAGGTGTAGTTCTCCGTCATTTGCCTTAAAAAAAAAAAAAGAAGGAAAATGACGGAGAACTAGGAATTGTAAAACTGTTCGTTCTCTTCACCTATATATATATATATTGATGCATTTGATGCCATTGTACAATTCTACAAATTTCTGGTTAGGTCCCTTATATTTGACGTTTGTTTTACAAAAATTTCATAGCTAAAACAGAAAATTAAAAATTTTAATATAATTACAGCAATTACTAGCGCAACGATCACAGTTACAATAAGTTTGTTTTTGTAATTCACCCCCGAGGATAATCTAGAAGATCGAAAGTACTTGGGAAAGAAAAAAATAAACAGCGCTTTCTTTGATGAATTTCATCTTAACATCCAGAAGCTGATTAGAAAACATTATTATATATATACAGCAAAAAGAGACAATAGTGGGGCTGCGTCGGCTCAGTGTATTCTCTTTACTACCACTTATTAAACTTTACTATCAGTTACGCAAGCTATTTCCAGGTGTTTGCTCTTTAACAGTGCCTAATCATTTTTTGCATTAATTATGTCACCGAGTAGTGTAGAATATATATATATATATATATATATATATATATACATCCTCTGTATTGTAATAAAGACCGTTGTATATATATATATATATATTAATAAATATACATTACCCTATGTCTATGGCACGATTCGGAGTTTCATGCGTTATATATATATATATATATATATATATATATATATATAAAAGGGTGAGGGTGGATTATTTTGTTTTTTATGTCTTAATATAAGATACTCAATAGTATAAATGTATCACTGTATAAAAACAGTCAACTTGAAACCAGTTTAGGTACAATACGCAAATATACGAGAAAGTGCTGAAAAGTTTGCAATTCTAACACATTGGAAAATTTGTGCACAAGAATGTTGTTTGGAGAAATTTTTCCTTTTAGCACGCCTTGTATAAACAAGTGAATAAATCTTCCAGTATATACATTTACCTAGCAGGCCGACTCGCTTTGATATTTGGGAAAAGCAAGAATTGAAGAATGAATCTTAATTCAAATTTCCTGTGTTAAACTGTGAGGTATTTTTCCGTTTGTTTTTTTTTTTTTGTTTTTTTTGTTTTTATATATATCTATGTTTTTGTTCTCCCCCCCTTTTTGGAGTTCATGCTTCATTTAGGAGGAAAAAAAAAGTTTGAAATTTATATTTATTCTGTTATGCGAAGCTACTTTGGCCAAGTTATCAGCAGCCATTACAGCTCCATGCCACGTGTCGTTCTTTGAATGGAATTTACCCAGCAGGCCGACTCGCTTTGATATTTGGGAAAAGCAAGAATTGAAGAATGAATCTTAACGCAAATTTCCTGTGTTAAACTGTGAGGTATTTTCCGTTTGTTTTTTTTTTTTTTTTTTTTTGTTTATATATATCTATGTTTTTGTTCTCCTCCCTTTTTGGAGTTCATGCTTCATTTAGAGGAAAAAAAAAAAGTTTGAAATTTATATTTATTCTGTTATGCGAAGCTATTTTGGCTGTTATCAGCAGCCATTACAGCTCCATGCCACGTGTTGTTCTTTGAATGGGAATTTACCTAAAGAGGTCGACTCGCTTTGATATTTGGGAAAAGCAAGAATTGAAGAAATTTAATCTTAATTCAAATTTCCTGGTGTTAAACTGTGAGGTATTTTCCCGTTTGTTTTTTTGTTTTTGTTTTTATATATATCTGCGTTTGTGTTCTCCCCCTTTTTGGAGTTCATGCTTCATTTAGGAGGAAAAAAAAGTTTGAAATTTATATTTATTCTGTTATGCGAAGCTACTTTGGCCAAGTTATCAGCAGCCATTACAGCTCCATGCCACGTGTTGTTCTTTGAATGGGCCCTACTCTAGCAGGTCAGACTGCTTTTGATATTTAGAAAAGCAAGAATTGAAGAATGAATCTTAATTCAAATTTCCTGTGTTAAACTGTGAGGTATTTTCCGTTTGTTTTTTTTTTTTTTTTTTTTTTTTTGTTTTTATATATACTTATGTTTTTGTTCTCCCCCCTTTTTAAGAGTTTTATGCTTCATTTAGGAGGAAAAAAAAAAAGTTTGGAATGTATATTTATTCTGTTAAGTGTGAAGCTACTTTGGCCAAGTTATCAGCAGCCATTACAGCTCCATGCCACGTTGTTCTTTGAATGGGAATTTACCTAGCAGGCCGACTCGCTTTGATATTTGGGAAAAGCAAGAATTGGTATTCAATCTTAATTCAAATTTCCTGTGTTAAACTGTGAGGTATTTCCGTTTGTTTTTTTTTTTTTTTTTTTTTTTGTTTTTATATATCTATGTTTTTTGTTCTCCTTCTCTTTTTGGAGTTCAGAAAGCTCATTTAGGAGGAAAAAGTTTGAAATTTTATATTTATTCTGTTATGAAGCTACTTGGCCAAGTTATCAGCAGCCATTACAGCTCCATGCCACGTGTTGTTCTTTGAATGGGAATTTACCTTAGCAGGCCGACTGCTTTGGAGATGGGAAAAGCAAGAATGGAAGAATGAATCTTAATTCAAATTTCCTGTGTTAAACTGTGAGGTATTTTTCCGTTTGTTTTTTTTTTTTTTTTTTGTTTTTATATATATCTATGTTTTTGTTCTCCCCCCCCTCTTTTGGAGTTCATGCTTCATTTAGGAGGAAAAAAAAAAAAAAAGTTTGAAATTTATATTTATTCTGTTATGAAGCTATTTGCTGCTTATCAGCACACACAGCTCCATGCCACGTGTTGTTCTTTGAATGGGAATTTCATCACAGGCCGACTCGCTTTGATATTTAGAAAGAAGAATTGAAGAATGAATCTTAATTCAAATTTCTGTGTTAAACTGTGAGAAGCTTCGTTTGTTTGTTTTTTTTTTTTTTTTTGTTTTTATATATATCTATGTTTTTGTTCTCCCCCACCCTGGAGTTCATGCTTCATTTAGGAGAAAAAAAAGTTTGAAATTTATATTTATTCTGTTATGCGGAAGCTACTTTGGCCAAGTTATCAGCAGCCATTACAGCTCCATGCCACGTGTTGTTCTTTGAATGGGAATTTACCCAGCAGGTCGACTCGTTGATATTTGGGAAAAGCAAGAATTGAAGAATGAATCTTAATTCAAATTTCCTGTGTTAAACTGTGAGGTATTTTCCGTTTGTTTTTTTTTTTTTTTTTTTTTTTGTTTTTATATATATTCATGTTTTTTGTTCTCCCCCCCCCCTTTTTGGAGTTCATGCTTCATTTAGGAGGAAAAAAAGTTTGAAATTTATATTGTTTTGTTATGCGAAGTTACTTTGGGCTGTTATCAGCAGCCATTACAGTCTATGCTGTCGTGTGTTGTTCTTTGAATGGGAATTTACCTAGCAGGTCGACCTGCTTTGATATTTGGGAAAAGCAAGAATTGAAGAATGAATCTAATTCCAACTTCCAGGCAACTGTGAGGTATTTTCCGTTTGTTTTTTTTTTTTTTTTGTTTTTATATATATCTATGTTTTTGTTCTCCTTTTTGGAGTTCATGTCACTAGGAGGAAAAAAAAGTTTGAAATTTATATTTATTCTAATATGCGAAGCTACTTTGGCCAAGTTATCAGCAGCCATTACAGCTCCATGCCACGTGTTGTTCTTTGAATGGGAATTCTACTCAGCAGGCCGACTCGCTTTGATATTTGGGAAAAGCAAGAATTGAAGAATGAATCTTAATTCAAATTTCTGTGTTAAACTGTGAGGTATTTTCCGTTTGTTTTTTTTTTTTTTTGTTTTTTTTTTGTTTTTATATATATCTTTACAGCCGTCTCCTCCCCCCCTTTTTTTGAGTTCATGCTTCATTTAGGGAGGAAAAAAAAAAGTTTGAAATTTATATTTATTCTGTTATGCGAAGCTACTTTGGCTAAGTTATCAGCAGCCATTACAGCTCCATGCCACGTGTTGTTCTTGAATGGGAATTTACCTAGTAGGCCGACTCCCGTTTTTGATATTTGGGAAAAGCAAGAATTGAAGAATGAATCTTAATTCAAATTCTGTGTTGTCTCGTGAGGTATTTTCCGTTTGTTTTTTTTTGTTTTTTTTTTTTGTTTTTATATATATTCATGTTTTTGTTCTCCCCCACCCTTTTTGGAGTTCAGGCCCATTTAGGAGGAAAAAAAGTTTGAAATTTATATTTATTCTGTTATGCGAAGTTACCAATGTTATCAGCAGCCATTACAGCTCCATGCCACGTGTTGTTCTTTGAATGTGAATTTACCTAGCAGGCCGACTCGCTTTGATATTTGGAAAGCAAGAATTGCAGAATGAATCTAATTCAAATTTCCTGTGTTAAACTGTGAGGTATTTTCCGTTTGTTCTTTTTTTTTTTTTTTTTTTTGTTTTTATATATATCTATGTTTTTGTTCTCCCCCCCCCTTTTTGGAGTTCATGCTTCATTTAGGAGGAAAAAAAAGTTTGAAATTTATATTGGTTCGTTAAGGCGAAGTTACTGTCAAACAGCAGCCATTACAGCTCCATGCCACGTGTTGTTCTTTGAATGGGAATTTACCTAGCAGGCCGACCTGCTTTGATATTTGGGAAAAGAACTGAAGAATGAATCTTAATTCAAATTTCCTGTGTTAAACTGTGAGGTATTTTCCGTTTGTTTTTTTTTGTTTTTTTGTTTTTATATATATCTATGTTTTTACTCTCCCCCTTTTTGGAGTTCATGCTTCATTTAGGAGGAAAAAGTTTGAAATTTATATTTATTCTGTTATGAAGCTACTTTGGCCAGTTACTCAGCACATTACAGCTCCATGCCACGTGTTGTTCTTTGAATGGGAATTTACCTAGTATGTCAATTTGCTTCTATATTTCAGAAAAGCAAGAATTGAAGAATGAATCTAATTCAAATTTCAAAATAAACTGTGAGGTATTTTCCGTTTGTTTTTTTTTTTTTTTTGTTTTTATATATATCTATGTTTTTGTTCTCCCCTTTTTGGAGTTCATGCTTCATTTAGGAGGAAAAAAAGTTTAAAATTTATTATTCATAGTAAATATTTGTCAAGTTATCATGTTCATTACAGCTCCATGCCACGTGTTGTTCTTTGAATGGGAATTTACCTAGCAGGTCAGACTCCGTTTTGATATTTGGGAAAAGCAAGAATTGAAGAATGAATCTTAATTCAAATTTCCTGTGTTAAACTGTGAGGTATTTTCCGTTTGTTTTTTTTTTTTTTTTTTTTTGTTTTTATATATCTGTGTTTTTGCCTCTTTGGAGTTCATGCTTCATTTAGGAGGAAAAAAAAAGTTTGAAATTTATATTGACTCATAAATTACTGGCCAAGTTATCAGCAGCCATTACAGCTCCATGCTACGTGTTGTTCTTTGAATGGAAATTTACCTATATATTTAATTCTGTTTTTGATATTTGGGAAAAGCAAGAATTGAGAATGAATCTTAATTCAAATTTCCTGTGTTAAATCGTGAGGTATTTTCCGTTTGTTTTTTTTTTTTTTTTTTTTTTTTTGTTTTTATATATATCTATGTTTTTGTTCTCCTCCTTTTGGAGTTCATGCTTCATTTAGGAGGAAAAAAAAAAGTTTGAAATTTATATTTATTCTGTTATGAAGTTATCAGCCAAGTTATCAGCAGCCATTACAGCTCCATGCCACGTGTTGTTTTTTGAATGGGAATTTACCTAGCAGGCCGACTCGCTTTGATATTTGGGAAAAGCAAGAATTGAAGAATGAATCTTAATTCAAATTTCCTGTGTTAAACTGGTGAGGTATTTTCCTGTTTGTTTTTTTTTTTTTTTGTTTTTATATATATCTGCTTTTGTTCTCCCCCCTTTTTGAGTTCATGCCTACTTTAGAGGAAAAAAAAAGTTTGAAATTTATATTTATTCTGTTGGTATGGCTACTTTGGCCAAGTTATCAGCAGCCATTACAGCTCCATGCCACGTGTTGTTCTTTGAATGGGAATTTACCTAGCAGGCCGACTCGCTTTTGATATTTGGGAAAAGTGAATTGCAAGAAATTGAATCAATCTAAAATTCTCCTGTGTTAAACTGTGAGGTATTTGTTTGTTTTTTTTTTTTTTTTTTGTTTTTATATATATCTATGTTTTTGTTCTCCCCCTTTTTGGAGTTCATGCTTCATTTAGGAGGAAAAAAGTTTGAAATTTATATTTATTCTGTTATGCGAAGCTACTTTGGCCAAGTTATCAGCAGCCATTACAGCTCCATGCCACGTGTTGTTCTTTGAATGGGAATTTACCTAGCAGGCCGACTCGCTTTGATATTTGGGAAAAGCAAGAATTGAAGAATGAATCTTAATTCAAATTTCCTGTGTTAAACTGTGAGGTATTTTCCGTTTGTTTTTTTTTTTGTTTTTTGTTTTTATATATATCTATGTTTTTGTTCTCCCCCCCCCCTTTTTGGAGTTCATGCTTCATTTAGGAGGAAAAAAAAGTTTGAAATTTATATTTATTCCGTTATGCGAAGCTACTTTGGCCAAGTTATCAGCAGCCATTACAGCTCCATGCCACGTGTTGTTCTTTGAATGGGAATTTACCTAGCAGGCCGACTCGCTTTGATATTTGGGAAAAGCAAGAATTGAAGAATGAATCTTAATTCAAATTTCCTGTGTTAAACTGTGAGGTATTTTCCGTTTGTTTTTTTTTTTTTTTGTTTTTATATATATCTATGTTTTTGTTCTCCCCCTTTTTGGAGTTCATGCTTCATTTAGGAGAAAAAAAAAGTTTGAAATTTATATTTATTCTGTTATGCGAAGCTACTTTGGCCAAGTTATCAGCAGCCATTACAGCTCCATGCCACGTGTTGTTCTTTGAATGGGAATTTACCTAGCAGGCCGACTCTTTGATATTTGGGAAAAGCAAGAAGGGTATTGAGAATGAATCTTAATTCAAATTTCCTGTGTTAAACTGAGGTATTTAGACATTTTTTTTTTTTTTTTTTTTTTTTTTGTTTTTATATATATCTATGTTTTTGTTCTCCCCCCCCCCCTTTTGGAGTTCATGCTTCATTTAGGAGGAAAAAAAAAAAGTTTGAAATTTATATTTGTTATGCGAAGCTACTTTGGCAAATCAGCAGCCATTACAGCTCCATGCCACGTGTTGTTCTTTGAATGGGAATTTACCTAGCAGGCCGACTCGCTTTGATATTTGGGAAAAGCAAGAATTGAAAGAATGAATCTTAATTCAAATTTCCTGTGTTAAACTGTGAGGTATTTTCCGTTTGTTTTTTTTTTTTTGTTTTTATATATATCTATGTTTTGTTCTCCCCCCCCCTTTTTGGAGTTCATACTTCATTTAGGAGGAAAAAAAAAAAAAGTTTGAAATTTATATTTATTCTGTTATGCGAGAAGCTACTTTGGCAAGTTATCAGCAGCCATTACAGCTCCATGCCACGTGTTGTTCTTTGAATGGGAATTTTATAATATGAATACGACTCGCTTTGATATTTGGGAAAAGCAAGAATTGAAGAATGAATTAATTCAAATTTCCTGTGTTAAACTGTGAGGTATTTTCCGTTTGTTTTTTTTTTTTTTGTTTTTATATATATCTATGTTTTTGTTCTCCCCCCCCCCCCTTTTTTGGAGTTCATGCTTCATTTAGGAGGAAAAAAAAAAAGTTTGAAATTTATATTTATTCTGTTATGCGAAGCACTTTGGCCAAGTTATCAGCAGCCATTACAGCTCCATACTTACGTGTTGTTCTTTTTGAATGGGGTACCTGAGGCCGACTCGCTTTGATATTTGGGAAAAGCAAGAATTGAAGAATGAATCTTAATTCAAATTTCCTGTGTTAAACTGTGAGGTATTTTCCGTTTGTTTTTTTTTTTTTTTTTTTTGTTTTTATATATATCTATGTTTTTGTTCTCCCCCCCCCCTTTTTGGAGTTCATGCTTCATTTAGGAGGAAAAAAAAAAAAGTTTGAAATTTATATTTATTCTGTTATGCGAAGCATACTTTGGCCAAGTTATCAGCAGCCATTACAGCTTATGCCATTTGTTCTTTGAATGAAATTTACCTAGCAGGCCCAAATGCTTTGATATTTGGGAAAAGCAAGAATTGAAGAATGAATCTTAATTCAAATTTCCTGTGTTAAACTGTGAGGTATTTTCCGTTTGTTTTTTTTTTTTTTTTTTTTTTTTTTATATATATCTATGTTTTGTTCCCCCTTTTTGGGTGTATGCATTTAGGAAAAAAAAGTTTCATTTATATATTTATTCTGTTATGCGAAGCTACTTTGGCTTAGTATCAGCAGCCATTACAGCTCCATGCCACGTGTTTGTTCTTTGAATGGGAATTTACCTAGCAGGCCGACTCGCTTTGATGTTGGGAAAAGCAGAATTGAAGAATGAATCTTAATTCAAATTTCCTGTGTTAAACTGTGAGGTATTTTCCGTTTGTTTTTTTTTTTTTTTTTTTTTATATATATCTATGTTTGTTCTCCCCCCCCCCCTTTTTGGAGTTCATGCTTCATTTAGGAGGAAAAAAAAAAAAAGTTTGAAATTTATATTTATTCTGTTATGCGAAATACTTTGTGGAATGTCAGCAGCAATACAGCTCCATGCCACGTGTTGTTCTTTGAATGGGAATTTACCTAGCAGGCCGACTCCTTTGATATTTGGAAGCAGAATTGAAGAATGAATCTTAATTCAAATTTCCTGTGTTAAACTGTGAGGTATTTTCCGTTTGTTTTTTTTTTTGTTTTTATATATATCTATGTTTTTGTTCTCCCCCCCCCCCCTTTTTTGAGTTCATGCTTCATTTAGGAGGAAAAAAAAAGTTTGAAATTTATATTATTCTGTGTAGAGAGCTACTTTTGGCCAAGTTATCATTACAGCTCCATGCCACGTGTTGTTCTTTGAATGGGAATTTACCTAGCAGGTATTCGCTTTGATATTTGGGAAAAGCAAATTGAAGAATGAATCTTAATTCAAATTTCCTGTGTTAAGCTGTGAGGTATTTTCCGTTTGTTTTTTTTTGTTTTTTGTTTTTACTTTATAATATCTATGTTTTGTTCCCCCCCCCCTTTTTGGAGTTCATGCTTCATTTAGGAGGAAAAAAAAAAAGTTTGAAATTTATATTTATTCTGTTATGCGAAGCTACTTTGGCCAAGTTATCGACAGCCATTACAGCTCCATGCCACGTGTTGTTCTTTGAATGGGAATTTACCTAGCAGGCCGACTCGCTTTGATATTTGGGAAAAGCAGGAATTGAAGAATGAATCTTAATTCAAATTTCCTGTGTTAAACTGTGAGGTATTTTCCGTTTGTTTTTTTTTTTTTTTTGTTTTTATATATATCTATGTTTTGTTCTCCCCCCCCCCCTTTTTGGAGTTCATGCTTCATTTAGGAAAAAAAAAAAGTTTGAAATTTATATTTATTCTGTTATGCGAAGCTACTTTGGCCAAGTTATCAGCAGCCATTACAGCTCCGTGTTGTTCTTTGAATGGGGTACCTGAGCCCGACTCGCTTTGATATTTGGAAAAGCAAAAATTGAATCTTAATTCAGTACCAATATTTAAACTGTGAGTATTTTCAGTTTTGTTTTTTTTTTTTTTGTTTTATATATATCTATGTTTTAGTTCTCCCCCCCCCCTTTTTGGAGTTCATGCTTCATTTGGGAGGAAAAAAAAAAGTTTGAAATTTATATTTATTCTGTTGTAGAAACTACTTTGGCCAAGTTATCAGCAGCCATTACAGCTCATGCCACGTGTTGTTCTTTGAATGGGAATTTACCTGGCAGGCCGACTCGCTTTATTCTTGGGAAAAGCAAGAATTGAAGAATGAATCTTAATTCAAATTTCCTGTGTTAAACTGTGAGGTATTTTCCGTTTGTTTTTTTTTTTTTTTTTTGTTTATATATATCTATGTTTGTTCTCCCCCCCCCCCTTTTTTGGAGTTCATGCTTCATTTAGGAGGAAAAAAAAAGTTTGAAATTTATATTTATTCTGTTATGCGAAGCTACTTTGGCCAAGTTATCAGCAGCCATTACAGCTCCATGCCACGTGTTGTTCTTTGAATGGGAATTTACCTAGCAAGGCCGACTCGCTTTGATATTTGGGAAAAAGCAAGAATTGAAGAATGAATCTTAATTCAAATTTCCTGTGTTAAACTGTGAGGTATTTTCCGTTTGTTTTTTTTTTTTTTTTTTTGTTTTTATATATATCTGTTTGTTCTCCCCCCACCTTTTTGGAGTTCATGCTTCATTTAGGAGAAAAAAAAAAGGGTTTGAAATTTATATTTATTCTGTTATGCGAAGCTACTTTGGCCAAGTTATCAGCAGCCATTACAGCTCCATGCCACGTGTTGTTCTTTGAATGAGGAATTTACCTAGCAGGCCGACTCGCTTTGATATTTGGGAAAACTTAAAGAATTGAAGAATGAATCTTAATTCAAATTTCCTGTGTTAAACTGTGGGGGTATTTTTCGTTTGTTTTTTTTTTTTTTTGTTTTATATATATCTATGTTTTGTTCTCCCCCCCCCCCCCCCCCTTTTTTGGGTTGTGGCTTCATTTAGGAGGAAAAAGTTTGAAATTTATATTTATTCTGTTATGCGAAGCTACTTTGGCCAAGTTATCAGCAGCCATTACAGCTCCATGCCACGTGTTGTTCTTTGAATGGGAATTTACTAGCAGGCCGACTCGCTTTGATATTTGGGAAAAGCAAAGAATTGAAGAATGAATCTTAATTCAAATTTCCTGTGTTAAACTGTGAGGTATTTTCCGTTTGTTTTTTTTTTTTTTTTTTGTTTTTATATATATCTATGTTTTGTTCTCCCCCCCCCCCCCCCCCCCCCCTTTTTGGAGTTCATGCTTCATTTAGGAGGAAAAAAAAAGTTTGAAATTTATATTTATTCTGTTATGCGAAGCTACTTTGGCCAAGTTATCAGCAGCCATTACAGCTCCATGCCACGTGTTGTTCTTTGAATGGGAATTTACCTAGCAGGCCGACTCGCTTTGATATTTGGGAAAAGCAAGAATTGAAGAATGATCTGGTACCAAATTTCCTGTGTTAAACTGTGAGGTATTTTCCGTTTGTTTTTTTTTTTTTTTTTTTTTTTTTTATATATATCTATGTTTTTGTTCTCCCCCCCCCCCTTTTTGGAGTTCATGCTTCATTTAAGGAGGAAAAAAAAAGTTTAGTATATTTATTCTGTTATGCGAAGCTACTTTGGCCAAGTTATCAGCAGCCATTACAGCTCCATACCACGTGTTGTTCTTTGAATGGGAATTTACCTAGCAGGCCGACTCGCTTTGATATTTGGGAAAAGCAAGAATTGAAGAATGAATCTTAATTCAAATTTCCTGTGTTAAACTGTGAGGTATTTTCCGTTTGTTTTTTTTTTTTTTTTGTTTTTATATATATCTATGTTTTGTTCTCCCCCCCCTTTTTTGGAGTTCATGCTTCATTTTAGGAGGAAAAAAAAAAGTTTGAAATTATATTTATTCTGTTATGCGAAGCTACTTTGGCCAAGTTATCAGCAGCCATTACAGCTCCATGCCACGTGTTGTTCTTTGAATAGAGGAATTTACCTAGCAGGCCGACTCGCTTTGATATTTGGGAAAAGCAAAGAATTGAAGAATGAATGTTAATTCAAATTTCCTGTGTTAAACTGTGAGGTATTTTCCGTTTGTTTTTTATTTTTTTTTTTTTGTTTTTATATATATCTATGTTTTGTTCTCCCTCCCCCCTTTTTGGAGTTCATGCTTCATTTAGGAGGAAAAAAAACTACTTTGGCCAAGTTATCAGCAGCCATTACAGCTCCATGCCACGTGTTGTTCTTTGAATGGGAATTTACCTAGCAGGCCGACTCGCTTTGATATTTGGGAAAAGCAAGTGAATGAATCTTAATTCAAATTTCCTGTGTTAAACTGTGAGGTATTTTCCGTTTGTTTTTTTTTTTTGTTTTTTTTTGTTTTTATATATATCTATGTTTTTGTTCTCCCCCCCCTTTTTTGGAGTTCATGCTTCATTTAGGAGGAAAAAAAAAGTTTGAAATTTATATTTATTCTGTTATGCGAAACTACTTTGGCCAGATATCAGCAGCCATTACAGCTCCATGCCACGTGTTGTTCTTTGAATGGGAATTTACCTAGCAGGCCGACTCGCTTTGATATTTGGGAAAAGCAAAATTGAAAGAATGAATCTTAATTCAAATTTCCTGTGTTAAACTGTGAGGTATTTTCCGTTTGTTTTTTTTTGTTTTTTTTTGTTTTTTATATATATCTATGTTTTTGTTCTCCCCCCCCTTTTTGGAGTTCATGCTTCATTTTAGGAGGAAAAAAAAAGTTTAGAAGGAATTTATTCTGTTATGCGAAGCTACTTTGGCCAAGTTATCAGCAGCCATTACAGCTCCATGCCACGTGTTGTTCTTTGAATGGGAATTTACCTGAGGCGACTCGCTTTGATATTTGGGAAAAGCAAAAAATTGAAGAATAGATCTCTTGGTGAAATTTCCTGTGTTAAACTGTGAGGTATTTTCCGTTTGTTTTTTTTTTTTTTTGTTTTTATATATATCTATGTTTTTGTTCTCCCCCCCCCTTTTTGGAGTTCATGCTTCATTTAGGAGGAAAAAAAAGTTTGAAATTTATATTTATTCTCCTTCTTGAAATACTTTTTAGTAAGTTATCAACATACATTACAGCTCCATGCCACGTGTTGTTCTTTGAATGGGAATTTACCTAGCAGGCCGACTCGCTTTGATATTTGGGAAAAGCAAGAATTGAAGAATGAATCTTAATTCAAATTTCCTGTGTTAAACTGTGAATTATTTTCCGTTTGTTTTTTTTTTTTTTTTGTTTTTATATATATCTATGTTTTTGTTCTCCCCCCCCTTTTTGGAGTTCATGCTTCATTTAGGAGGAAAAAAAAAGTTTGAAATTTTATATTTATTCTGTTATGCATGACTACTTTTATTATCAGCCATTACAGCTCCATGCCACGTGTTGTTCTTTGAATGGGAATTTACCTAGCAGGCCGACTCGCTTTGATATTTGGGAAAAGCAAGAATTGAAGAATGAATCTTAATTCAAATTTCCTGTGTTAAACTGTGAGGTATTTTCCGTTTGTTTTTTTTTTTTTGTTTTTATATATATCTATGTTTTGTTCTCCCCCCCCTTTTTGGAGTTCATGTGCTTCGTAGGAAAAAAGTTTAAATTTATATTCTGTTATTATGCGAAGCTACTTTGGCCAAGTTATCAGCAGCCATTACGACTCCATACTTGTTCTTTGAATGGGAATTTACCTAGCAGGCCGACTCGCTTTGATATTTGGGAAAAGCAAGAATTGAAGAATGAATCTTAATTCAAATTTCCTGTGTTAAACTGTGAGGTATTTTCCGTTTGTTTTTTGTTTATATATATCTATGTTTTTTGTTCTCCCCCCCCCCCCCTTTTTGGAGTTCATGCTTCATTAGGAGGAAAAAAAAAAGTTTGAAATTTATATTTATTCCTGTGCTGCAGCTACTTTGGCCAAATTATCAGCAGCCATTACAGCTCCACGTGTTGTTCTTTGAATGGGAATTTACCTAACCTGTGGGCTTCGACTGTACAGTATTTGGGAAAACAAAATTGAAGAATGAATCTTAGCATTCAATTTCCTGTAGCCGTAATTAAACTGTGAGGTATTTTCCGTTTGTTTTTTTTTTTTGTTTATATATATCTATGTTTGTTCTCCCCTTTGCACACGGGAGTTCATGGCCTTTTCATTTTAGGAGGAAAAAAAAAAGTTTGAAATTTATATTTATTTATTTGTATTACTTTGTAAGTTATCAGCAGCCATTACAGCTCCTTGCCACGTGTTGTTCTTTGAATGGGGGTACCCACCGCAGGCAAGCTGCTGATATTTGGGGCTTCAGGAGTGAAAGAATGAATCTTAATTCAAATTTCCTGTGTTAAACTGTGAGGTATTTTCCGTTTGTTTTTTTTTTTTTGTTTTTATATATCTATGTTTTTGTTCTCCCCCCTTTTGGAGTTCATGCTTCATTTAGGAGGAAAAAAAAAGTTTGAAATTTATATTTATTCTGTTATGCAGAAGCTACTTTGGCCAAGTTATCAGCAGCCATTACAGCTCCATGCCACGTGTTGTTCTTTGATAGAATTTACCTAGCAGGCCGACTCTAGTATTTGGGAAAAGCAAAGACAGAAGAATGAATGTATTCAAATTTCCTGTGTTAAACTGTGAGGTATTTTCCGTTTGTTTTTTTTTTTTTTTTTGTTTTTTTATATATATCTATGTTTTGTTCTCCCCCCTTTTTGGAGTTCATGCTTCATTTAGGAGGAAAAAAAAAATTTGAAATTTATATTTATTCTGTTATGCGAAGCTACTTTGGCAAGTTATCCTTTGTATTACAGCTCCATACCACGTGTTGTTCTTCGATGAGAATTTACCTAGCAGGCCGACTCGCTTTGATATTTGGGAAAAGCAAATTGAAGAATGAATCTTAATTCAAATTTCCTGTGTTAAACTGTGAGGTATTTTCCGTTTGTTTTTTTTTTTTTTTTTTTTTTTTTATATATATCTATGTTTTTTGTTCTCCCCCCCCTTTTTTGGAGTTCATGCTTCATTTAGGAGAAAAAGTTTAATTTCATTTATTCTGTTATGCAACTACTTTGGCCAAGTTATCAGCAGCCATTACAGCTCCATGCCACGTGTTGTTCTTTGAGTAGAATTTACTAACAGGCCGACTCGCTTTGATATTTGGGAAAAGCAAAAATTGAAGAATGAATCTTAATTCAAATTTCCTGTGTTAAACTGTGAGGTATTTTCCGTTTGTTTTTTTTTTTTTTTGTTTTTATATATATCTATGTTTTTGTTCTCCCCTTTTTGGAGTTCATGCTTCATTTAGGAGGAAAAAAAAAAAGTTTGAAATTTATATTTATTCTGTTATGCGAAGCTACTTTATTGATTATGTAGCCATTACAGCTCATCACCACGTGTTGTTCTTCAGGTAGGAATTTTACCTAGCAGGCCATTTCCTTTTTTGATATTTGGGAAAAACAAGAATTGAAGAATAGTCTTAATTCTTTCACTGTGTTAAACTGTGAGGTATTTTCCGTTTTGTTTTTTTTTTGTTTTTATATATATCTATGTTTTTGTTCCCCCCTTTTTGGAGTTCATGCTTCATTTAGGAGGAAAAAAAAAGTTTGAAATTTATATTTATTCTGTTATGCGAGCTACTTTGGCCAGTTAATAAAGCAGCCATTTAGCTCCACGTATACGTGTTGTTCTTGGGTGGGAATTTCACAACGAAGCCGACTCGCTTTGATATTTGGGAAAAGCAAGAATTGAAATGAATCTTAATTCAAATTTCCTGTGTTAAACTGTGAGGTATTTCCGTTTGTTTTTTTTTTGTTTTATATATATCTATGTTTTTGTTCTCCCCCCCTTTTAAAAGTTCTTCATTTAGGGAGGAAAAAAAAAAAGGTTTGAAATTTATATTTATTCTGTTATGCGAAGCTACTTTGGCCAAGTTATCAGCAGCCATTACAGCTCCATGTCTACGTATTTGTTCTGGGAATTTACCTAGCAGGCCGACTCGCTTTGATATTTGGGAAAAGCAAGAATTGAAAGAATGAATCTTAATTCAAATTTCCTGTACTTAAAACTGCTCGATTTTCCGTTTGTTTTTTTTTTTGTTTTTATATATCTATGTTTTTGTTCTCCCCCCCCTTTTTGGAGTTCATGCTTCATTTAGGAGGAAAAAAAAAAAGTTTGAAATTATATTTATTCTGTATGCGAAGCTACTTTGGCCAAGTTATCAGCCCATTACAGCTCCATGCCACATTTGTTCTTTAGATAGAATTTACTAGCAGGCCGACTCGCTTTGATATTTGGGAAAAGCAAGAATTGAAGAATGAATCTTAATTCAAATTTCCTGTGTTAAACTGTGAGGTATTTTCCGTTTGTTTTTTTTTTTTTGTTTATATATATCTATGTTTTTGTTCTCCCCCCTTTTTGGAGTTCATGCTTCATTTAGGAGGAAAAAAAAAAGTTTGAAATTTATATTTGTTATGCGAAGCACTTTGGCCATCCAGCATGCGTACAACTCCATACTTACGTGTTGTTCTTTGAATGGGAATTTTACAAGTATTTGGGAAAAGCAAGAATTGAAGAATGAATCTTAATTCAAATTTCTGTATGTGTGAGGTATTTTCAGTTTGTTTTTTTTTTTTTTTTGTTTTTATATATATCTATGTTTTGTTCTCCCCCCTTTTTGGAGTTCATGCTTCATTTAGGAGGAAAAAAAAAAAGTTTGAAATTTATATTTATTCTGTTATGCTGACACTTTTGGCCAAGTTTATCCACATGCAGTACAGCTCCATGCCACGTGTTGTTCTTTGAATGGGAATTTACTATGGGCAAACTCAACTTTGATATTTCTGGGAAAAACAGAATTGAAGAATGAATCTTAATTCAAATTTCCTGTGTGTGAGGTATTTTCCGTTTCGTTTTTTTTTTTTTTGTTTTTATATATATATCTGTTTTTGTTCTCCCCCCCCCTTTTTGGAGTTCCATGCTTCATTTAGGAGGAAAAAAAAAGTTTTGAAATTTATATTTATTCTGTTATGCGAAGCTACTTTGGCCAAGTTATCAGCAGCCATTACAGCTCCATGCCACGTGTTGTTCTTTGAATGGGAATTTACCTAGCAGGCCGACTCGCTTTGATATTTGGAAAAGCAGAATTGAAGAATGAATCTTAATTCAAATTTCCTGTGTTAAACTGTGAGGTATTTTCCGTTTGTTTTTTTTTTTGTTTTTATATATATATCTGTTTTTGTTCTCCCCCCCCCTTTTTGGAGTTCATGCTGGCTAGGAGGAAAAAAAAAAGTTTGTTTATATTTATTCTGTTATACAAAATGCTGGCCAAGTTATCAGCAGCCATTACAGCTCCATGCCACGTGTTGTTCTTTGAATATTTACCTAGCAGGCCGACTCGCTTTGATATTTGACAAGAATTGAAGAATGAATCTTAATTCAAATTTCCTGTGTTAAACTGTGAGGTATTTTCCGTTTGTTTTTTTTTTTTTTTTTTTTTTTTTGTTTTTATATATCTATGTTTTGTTCTCCCCCCCCCTTTTTGGAGTTCATGCTTCATTTTAGGAGGAAAAAAAAAAAGTTTGAAATTTATATTTATTCCTGTTATGAAAGCTACTTTGGCCAAGTTATCAGCAGCCATTACAAGCTCCATGCCACGTGTTGTTTATGCAGACCAGGAATTTCTTGAGCCGACTCGCTTTGATATTTGGGAAAAGCAAGAATTGAAGAATGAATCTTAATTCAAATTTCCTGTGTTAAACTGTGAGGTATTTTCCGTTTGTTTTTTTTTTTTTTTTTTGTTTTTATATATATCTATGTTTTTTGTTCTCCCCCCCCTTTTTGGAGTTCATGCTTCATTTAGGAGGAAAAAAAAAGTTTGAAATTTATATTTATTCTGTTATGCGAAGCTACTTTGGCCAAGTTATCAGCAGCCATTACAGCTCCATGCCACGTGTTGTTTGAATGGGAATTTACCTAGCAGGCCGACTCGCTTTGATATTTGGGAAAAGCAGAATTGAGAAGAATGAATCTTAATTCAAATTTCCTGTGTTAAACTGTGAGGTATTTTCCGTTTTTGTTTTTTTTTTTTTTTTTGTTTTTATATATATCTATGTTTTGTTCTCCCCCCTTTTTGGAGTTCATGCTTCATTTAGGAGGAAAAAAAAAAAAAGTTTGAAATTTATATTTATTCTGTTATGCGAAGCTACTTTGGCCAAGTTATCAGCAGCCATTACAGCTCCATGCCACGTGTTGTTCTTTGAATGGGAATTTACCTAGCAGGCCGACTCGCTTTGATATTTGGAAAAGCAAAATTGAAGAATGAATCTTAATTCAAATTTCTGTGTTAAACTGTGAAATTATTTTCCGTTTGTTTTTTTTTTTTTTTTTTTTTTTTTTTTTTTTGTTTTTATATATATCTATGTTTGTTCTCCCCCCCCCTTTTTGGAGTTCATGCTTCATTTAGGAGGAAAAAAAAAAGTTTGGAAAATTTATATTTATTCTGTTATGCAGAAGCATACTTTGTAGACTATCATAACCATTGGCACCTTTACATGTTATTCTTTGAATAGAATTTACCTAGCAGGCCGACTCGCTTTGATATTTGGGAAAAGCAAGAATTGAAGAATGAATCTTAATTCAAATTTCCTGTGTTAAACTGTGAGGTATTTTTCCGTTTGTTTTTTTTTTTTTTTGTTTTTATATATATCTATGTTTTTGTTCTCCCCCACCCTTTTTGGAGTTCATGCTTCATTTAGGAGGAAAAAAAAAAAGTTTGAAATTTATATTTATTCTGTTATGCGAAGCTACTTTGGCCAAGTTATCAGCAGCCATTACAGCTCCATGCCACGTGTTGTTCTTTGAATGGGGGTACACTATGTGACCGACTCGCTTTGATATTTGGGAAAAGCCAAAAATTGAAGAATGAATCTTAATTCAAATTTCCTGTATTAAACTGTGAGGTATTTTCCGTTTGTTTTTTTTTTTTTTTTTTTTGTTTTTATATATATCTATGTTTTTGTTCTCCCCCCCTTTTTGGAGTTCATGCTTCATTTTAGGAGGAAAAAAAAAAAGTTTAAATTTATCTTTAGCATTATTTATGTAAATACTTTGGCCAAGTTATCTTGGCCATTAGCTCCATGCCGTGTTGTTCTTCTTTGAATAAGAATTTACCCACTTGAGGCCGACTCGCTTTGATATTTGAGGAAAATAAAAATTGAAGAATGAATCTAATTCAAATTTCCTGTGTTAAACTGTGAGGTATTTCCGTTTGTTTTTTTTTTTTTTTGTTTTTATATATATCTATGTTTTTGTTCTCCCCCCCCTTTTTAGTTCATGCTTCATTTAGGAGGAAAAAAAAAAAGTTTGAAATTTATATTTATTCTGTTATGCTGTGACTACTTTGGCCATTCCTTTGGCAATACAGCTCCATGCCACGTGTTGTTCTTTGAATGGGAATTTACCTAGCAGGCCGACTCGCTTTGATATTTGGGAAAAGCAAGAATTGAAGAATGAATCTTAATTCAAATTTCCTGTCATTAAACTGTGAGGTATTTTCCGTTTGTTTTTTTTTTTTTTTTTTTGTTTTTTATATCTATCTATGTTTTTGTTCTCCCCCCCCCCCCCCCCCTTTTTGGAGTTCATGCTTCATTTAGGAGGAAAAAAAAAAAGTTTGAAATTTATATTTATTCTGTTATGCGAAGCCTTCCGCACAATGGGTATGTAGCCATTACAGCTCATGCCACGTGTTGTTCTTTGAATGGGAATTTACCTAGCAGGCCGACTCGCTTTGATATTTGGGAAAAGCAAGAATTGAAGAATGAATCTTAATTCAAATTTCCTGTGTTAAACTGTGAGGTATTTTCCGTTTGTTTTTTTTTTTTTTTTTTTTTGTTTTTTCTCTCTCTATTCTCCCCCCCTTTTGATTCATGCTTCATTTAGGAGGAAAAAAAAAAGTTTGAAATTTATATTTATTCTGTTATGCAAGCTGTACAATGAGATTATCAGCAGCCATTACAACATGCCACGTGTTGTTACAATTTACTAGCAGGCCGACTCGCTTGATATTTGGGAAAAGCAAGAAAATTGAAGAATGAATCTTAGACTGAAAAATTTCACATGTTGAAAATTATTTCCGTTTGTTTTTTTTTTTTGTTTTTATATATATCTATGTTTTTGTTCTCCCCCCCCTTTTTGGACATTCATGCTTCATTTAGGAGGAAAAAAAAAGTTTGAAATTTATATTTATTCTGTTATGCGAAGCTACTTTGGCCAAGTTATCAGCAGCCATTACAGCTCCATGCCACGTGTTGTTCTTTGAATGGGAATTTACCTAGCAGGCCGACTCGCTTTGATATTTGGGAAAAGCAAGAATTGAAGAATGAATCTTAATTCAAATTTCCTGTGTTAAACTGTGAGGTATTTTCCGTTTGTTTTTTTTTTTTTTGTTTTATATATCTATATTTTATTCTCCCCCCCCTTTTTGGAGTTCATGCTTCATTTAGGAGGAAAAAAAAAAAAAGTTTGAAATTTATATTTATTCTGTTATGCAGGCATACATGTTATCAGCATGGTACTAAGCTCCATGCCACATGTTATTCCTTTGAATGGGAATTTACAACGACTCGCTTTGATATTTGGGAAAAGCAAAAATTGAAAGAATGAATCTTAATTCAAATTTCCTGTGTTAAACTGTGAGGTATTTTCCGTTTGTTTTTTTTTTTTTTTTTTTATATCTATGTTTTGTTCTCCCCCCCTTTTGGAGTTCATGCTTCATTTCGGAGGAAAAAAAAAAGTTTGAAATTTATATTTATTCTGTTATGCAGCTTCTGCGGCCAAGTTATCAGCAGCCATTACAGCTCCATGCCACGTGTTGTTCTTTGAATGGGAATTTACCTAGCAGGCCGACTCGCTTTGATATTTGGGAAAAGCAGAGTGGTCTTAATTCAATTTCCTGTTGTTAAACTGTGAGGTATTTTCCGTTTGTTTTTTTTTTTTTTTTTTTTGTTTTTATATATATATATCTGCTCATTTGTTCTCCCCCCTTTTGGAGTTATGCTTCATTTTAGGAGGAAAAAAAAAAGTTTGAAATTTATATTTATTCTGTTATGCAAGCTACTTTATTGAATGCTCAGCAGCCATTACAGCTCCATGCCACGTGTTGTTCTTGAATGAATTTACCTAGCGAGCCGACTCGCTTTGATATTTGGGAAAAGCAGAGTGAAGAATGAATCTTAATTCAAATTTCCTGTGTTAAACTGTGAGGGTATTTTCCGTTTGTTTTTTTTTTTTTTTTTTTTTTTTTATATATATCTATGTTTTGTTCCCCCCCCCCTTTTTGGAGTTCATGCTTCATTTAGGAGGAAAAAAAAAGTTTGAAATTTATATTTATTCTGTTATGCAGAAAGCCTTCTTTAATGAGATTATCAGCAGCCATTACAGCTCCATGCCACGTGTTGTTCTTTGAATAGAATTTGGAAAAGCAAGAATTGAAGAATGAATCTTGAGTCAAAAATTTCCTGTGTTAAACTGTGAGGTATTTTCCGTTTGTTTTTTTTTTTTTTTTTTGTTTTTATATATATCTATGTTTGTTCTCCCCCCCCCCCCTTTTTGGAGTTCATGCTTCATTTAGGAGGAAAAAAAAAAAGTTTGAGAATTTATATTTATTCTGTTATGCGAAGCTACTTTGGCCAAGTTATCAGCAGCCATTACAGCTCCATGCCACGTGTTCTTTGAATGGGAATTTTTACAGCAGGCCGACTCGCTTTGATATTTGGGAAAAGCAAGAATTGAAGAATGAATCTTAATTCAAATTTCCTGTGTTAAACTGTGAGGTATTTTCCGTTTGTTTTTTTTTTTTTTTTTTGTTTATATATATCTGTTTTTGTTCTCCCCCTTTTTGGAGTTCATGGCATTTAGGAGGAAAAAAAAAGTTTGAAATTTATATTTATTCTGTTATGCAGCTACTTTGGCCAAATTATCAGCAACATTACATCCCTTTGCTGTTGTTCTTTGAATGGGAATTTACCTAGCAGGCCGACTCGCTTTGATATTTGGGAAAAGCAAGAATTGAAGAATGAATCTTAATTCAAATTTCCTGTGTTAAACTGTGAGGTATTTTCCGTTTTTGTTTTTTTTTTTTTTTTTTTTTTTTTATATATATATGTTTTTGTTCTCCCAGGTTCATGCTTCATTTAGGAGGAAAAAAAAGTTTGAAATTTATATTTATTCTGATGACATGCGAAGCTACTTTGGCCAGAACAGCAGCCATTACAGCTCCATGCCACGTGTTGTTCTTTGAATGGAATTTACCTGACAGGCCGACTCGCTTTGATATTTGGGAAAAGCAAGAATTGAAGAATGAATGTAATTCAAATTTCCTGTGTTAACTGTGAGGTATTTTCCGTTTGTTTTTTTTTTTTTTTTTTTTGTTTTTTATATATATCTATATTTGTTCTCCCCCCCTTTTGGAGTTCATGCTTCATTTAGGAGGAAAAAAAAAGTTTGAAATTTATATTTATTCTGTTATGCGAAGCTACTTTGGCCAAGTTATCAGCAGCCATTACAGCTCCACATGCCACGTGTTGTTCTTTGAATGGGAATTTACCTAGCAGGCCGACTCGCTTTGATATTTGGGAAAAGCAAGAATTGAAAAATGAATCTTAGCTCAAATTTCCTGTGTTAAACTGTGAGAATTATTTTCCGTTTGTTTTTTTTTTTTTTTTTTTTTTTTGTTTTTATATATATCTATGTTTTTGTTCTCCCCCCCCCCCCCCCCCTTTTTGGAGTTCATGCTTGGGAGGAAAAAAAAATTTGGAGAACATATTTATTCTGTTATGCGAAGCTACTTTGGCCAAGTTATCAACCCATTACAGCTCCATGCCACGTGTTCTTTTTGAATGGGAATTTACCTAGCAGGCCGACTCGCTTTGATATTTGGGAAAGCAGAATTGAAATGAATCTTAATTCAAATTTCTAATTTAAACTGTGAGGTATTTTCCGTTGTTTTTTTTTTTTTTTTTTGTTTTTATCATATATATCTTTTTGTTCTCCCCCCCTTTTTGGAGTTCATGCTTCATTTAGGAGGAAAAAAAAGTTTGAAATTTATATTTATTCTGTTATGCGAAGCTACTTTGGCCAAGTTATCAGCAGCCATTACAGCTCCATGCCACGTGTTGTTCTTTGAATGGGAATTTACCTAGCAGGCCGACTCGCTTTGATGTTGGGAAAAGCAAGAATTGAAGAATGAATCTTAATTCAAATTTCCTGTGTTAAACTGTGAGGTATTTTCCGTTTGTTTTTTTTTTTTTTTGTTTTTATATATATCTATGTTTTTGTTCTCCCCCCCCCTTTTTGGAGTTCATGCTTCATTTAGGAGGAAAAAAAAAGTTTGAAATTTATATTTATTCTGTTATGCGAAGCTACTTTGGCCAAGTTATCAGCAGCCATTACACAGCCATGCCACGTGTTGTTCTTTGAATAGGGTATTTACCTAACGGAAGCCGACTCGGCTTTGATATTTGGGAAAAGCAAGAATTGAAGAATGAATCTTAATTCAAATTTCCTGTGTTAAACTGTGAGGTATTTTCCGTTTGTTTTTTTTTTTTTTTTTTTTTGTTTTTATATATATCTATGTTTTTGTTCTCCCCCCCCCTTTTGGAGTTCATGCTTCATTTAGGAGGAAAAAAAAGTTGAAATTTATATTTATTCTGTTGGCAAAGCCACTTTGGCCAAGTTATGGTATTGTTAGCTCCATGCCACGTGTTGTTCTTTGAATGAGAGATTTACCTAGCAGGCCATTCGCTTTGATATTTGGGAAAGCGAATTGAAGAATGAATCTTAATTCAAATTTCCTGTGTTAAACTGTGAGGTATTTTCCGTTTGTTTTTTTTTTTTGTTTTTATATATAATCTATGTTTTGTTCTCCCCCCCCTTTTTGGAGTTCATGCTTCATTTAGGAGGAAAAAAAAAAAGTTTGAAATTTATATTTATTCTGTTATGCGAAGCTACTTTGGCCAAGTTATCAGCAGCCATTACAGCTCCATGCCACGTGTTGTTCTTTGAATGGGAATTTGCCTAGCAGGCCGACTCGCTTTGATATTTGGGAAAAGCAAAAAATTGAAGAATAGATCTTAATTCAAATTTCCTGTGTTAAACTGTGAGGTATTTTCCGTTTGTTTTTTTTTTTTTTTGTTTTATATATATCTATGTTTTGTTCTCCCCCCTTTTTGGAGTTCATGCTTCATTTAGGAGGAAAAAAAAAGTTTGAAATTTATATTTATTCTGTTATGCGAAGCTACTTTGGCCAAGTTATCAGCAGCCATTACAGCTCCATGCCACGTGTTGTTCTTTGAATGGGAATTTACCCTTGAGCCGACTCGCTTTGATATTTGGGAAAAGCAAGAATTGAAGAATGAATCTTAATTCAAATTTCCTGTGTTAAACTGTGAGGTATTTTCCGTTTTGTTTTTTTTTTTTTTGTTTTATATATATCTATGTTTTGTTCTCCCCCCCCCCCCTTTTTTTGGAGTTCATTTGGACTTTAACTAAGTTAAAACTTAGTTAAACTCCACTTTTGTAAGTTTGTGTTTTTTTTTTTTTTTTTCAAAGGATTGTTCGTGTTCGATTTTTTTTTTTTTTTTTTTTTTTTAATAGGAGTAGATAGGTCACACTATCGCCCGGTCTATACTCCTCCCACGCCTATTGAACTGGAGTAGAGGCTCGTTCCTTGTTTCCTGTTTAGGATGTGGTTTCCGGTTTTCACTTCTCTCTCTTCAGACCTTGGTACTGGTGCTTCCGTGAGTTTCCTGCGATCTGGCCGATTGGTGGCAATGGCTCATCACTGTGAGGGTACCGGGTTGGCAGTTTCCTGGTTGCTGCTTCCGACTGGTAGTTAGGAGCCCTAACTCTTGCGTAGCGTCAAGAGCGGCTGCTCTGATCAACAGTTGTATAATATCGGGGTTCTTGTAGTGCCATGTCGCGCATGGATAGGTGTCCCTGCAAGCGCTTTCGGTGGGCAACCCCGAGGCCACACCTTGTTGCAGCCCTAGCCAGTCCCCCTCCCAGCTCAGATCGTGGGTAATGACCGCCTGTATCCTCTACCCTAGGTCCCTTTCTATAAACCAAAAACATGACAAGACAAAACAGAAATGACCCTAAACCAGCTAAATCCAAACCACCTAAGCCCATTAACCTCTCCTTCACTAATATCCGAGGCATTCGTACTAACTTTGCTAGTGTAGAAGCGTTCCTGCATGAAAAGTCCCCTGACATCCTCGCGCTCTGCGAAACTAACCTCAACTCAACTATTCCCTCCTCTGACCTCTTCATCCCTGGTTATCTTCCCCTTTTAAGGAAGGATTCTACTGTCCACATGCATGGGCTGGGTGTTTATGTCAGCGAACACCTCCCCATAACTAGGGTGACTTCACTCGAATCTACTGACCACCAATACATATGTCTCCGCTTGTCTCTCCTCAGTTCGGTTAGCTACCTATTCTTCCTTTACCGTTCTCCCTCCTCTCCTGACTGCTCCCTACTAGATAGCATTGCCGACGACATAGATAAGGCTATTACCTATCACCCATTTGCCCACATATTTGTATTTGGAGACCTCAATGCCCATCACTCTGAGTGGCTTGAAAACGCTGTTACTGATTCGGCGGGCACTCACGCCATGAACTTTGCTATTTCCCAATCCCTTACGCAAGTGGTGGACTTCCCCACTCGCTTCCCAAGCACACCCTCGGGTCATTCCTCACTGCTAGATATATGTTTCACCTCTGCGCCCGACGCCTGTCAAGTCTCGCAGCTTTGCCCTCTCGGCAACTCCGACCACGCTGTAGTCTCCCTCAGTATTTCTTTCCAATCTCACTCCCCCCAGGATCCCCCTACTCATAGAACCTCCTACCTCTACCAAAAAGCTGACTGGGAAGCCTTTCGCGATTTCCTCTGCGACGTCCCTTGGGGAAAAGTGTTTGACCTATCAGTTGATGACTGTGCCTCTGAGGTCTCGTCATGGGTGAAAGCTGGCATTGATGCCTTCATACCCACCAGGAAGTATTGCTTAAAACCTCATTCCCCTCCGTGGTTCTCTCCAGCCTGCTCAGCCGCCATTGCCCACAGGAACCATTACTTCCATCTATTCCAGAGACAGCCAACTGATCACAATAGGCGCCTGTTCACATCCGCTCGCAGTGAGTGCAAGAGAACTCTAAATGACGCCAAACAGTTGTTTGCGGAGAGAATGCGACAGCACATAGCTGACCGCAAGTTCGGCTCCAAGGACTATTGGAGGATTTGTAAACGAGTGCTCAACAATAGGAAATCCTCAATACCTCCTTTAATCCATGGATTTGACGTTCTCACGTCATCTGCTGAGAAAGCTGAGTGCTTTGCCCGCAGATTCTCATCCAACTCCACACTCGACTCGTCCGGAGTGCACCCACCCGACTTCCCTATTAGAACTGAGGCCAAACTGCATGACGTGTATATTACCCCGACAATAGTATCCAGAGTAATTTCAAAACTCGACCCCCATAAGGCGTGTGGAGACGATGGAATCCCGGTGATAGTCCTTAAGAGGTGTGCCCCTGAACTTTCCCCTGTCCTCTCTAAACTGTTTAACTACTGCCTTTCTGCTTCCTGCTTTCCTGCATGCTGGAAATTCTCCTCAGTCGTTCCTGTCTTTAAGAATTGTGGTGAACCCTCGGACCCATCCAACTATCGCCCTATCAGTCTCCTACCAATATTCGGGAAAGTGTTCGAGGCTATAATAAATGCTGAAATAGTTCATCATCTCACCGCCCACAAGCTGTTCTCCGACAGGCAATATGGATTCCGATTTGACAGGTCCACAGCCGACCTGCTAACTACTGTAACGGAGTACATGCTACAGGCCCTTGATGAGTCTGACGAGGCTCGCGCGGTTGCTCTGGATATCTCCAAGGCTTTCGACAGGGTTTGGCACCCTGGCCTCCTATGCAAACTACGCGGTTATGGTATTACCGGTCGCCTGCTTGACCTAATCCAATCTTTCTTAAATAACCGCAAAATGAAGGTCGTTCTGAATGGGCGTGCCTCTTCGTCCTACAGCACGAATGCTGGTGTCCCACAAGGCTCTATCCTGGGCCCAACGCTCTTCCTTATTTTCATCAACGACCTCCCAGATGAGATCAGGTCCCAAGTAGGCATCTACGCAGATGACACTACAATATACTCCCGCTCCAGTAAGAAACCTGTCGTGGCGGACAGACATAATCTCGCTGCTGACCTTGAGCGGGATCTACACTCTGTGGTGAACTGGGGCAAGAAGTGGCTTGTCAACTTTAATTCCTCTAAGACCAAGCTGTTGTCTGTCAACCATTACAGGCAACCTCTTCTGCCTCCCATAAGCATGGACCAGATGATTCTCCCGGAGAGTAATACACTACGCCTCCTCGGACTTACCCTGTCCTCAGACCTCAAATGGAAGCACTATATTGAATCCATAGCAAAATCTACTGCTAAGAAGATTGGGTCACTATGTCGATCCAGGATGTTTTTTCCACCTGAATCCATCCTGCATATATACAAGTCAACCATCCGTCCGTGCATGGAGTACTGCTGCCATTTATGGTCAGGTGCCCCTGCCGTTCTCCTCAGTGTTCTTGACAAGCTCCAAAGGAGAGTCTGTAATGTGATAGGTACTGATCTGGCGACTCGTCTGCAGCCACTTTCCCATCGTCGAAATGTGGCCTCCCTCTGTCTCTTCTATAAATACTTTCATGGCTTCTGCTCGGATGAGCTTAAGTCACTGATGCCTCCTCAACAGGTGTTTACCCGTTCAACCAGACTGGCAACTGGGTCCCACCCATTCACAGTCAGGTTAGCCAAACGCAGACGACAATTCTACTCCTGCAGCTTCCTCTCTCGCACTTCCCGCCTGTGGAACTCACTCCCGTATTCTTGCTTTCCTGACGGCTACGACCTCCAGAAATTTAAAAGCAAAGTTAATACTCACCTACTAACCACTGGCCTCTAGCTCTCTCTCCCCTCCCCTGTATAAGCTTCCCTTTCTCTCCGCCCATGTACCTGTCATTGCACCTGCTTTCTCAGTTTTCTATTGTTCCTTTCTAACTAGCTTGTACTCCTCACTCTTTTCTAATTAATCTTTCTACACTTATGTAACCCCCTGCACATCAGTGGCGTTTCTGCCTTGCTCGGGGTGAAATGATTAAAAAAAAAAAAAAAAATATATATATATATATATAATGTATTTGGGCAACAAACTCTCTTTTATGCAGGTTTCGTTATAGATATATAAATAACGCAATGATGACACTTCTCGTTATATACACCATCCTTATATTTCTACACACACACACACACACACACACACATACACACACACACACTTATATATATATATATATATTTACAGATGAAATCGATATATAGGTGGTTACTCGAAGAGAAGAATGGGTAAGCAGTTTCGTCGTATTGGTGATTATTGAAATCGACACGAAAGGGAAGAGAAAAAAAAAATGATGAAAACGAAAACAGAGAGAAAAAGGAAGGTAATAAAGCGTGATTATATATCTACATAAATGTTATCCTCTCTATTATCCCCACAAGGCATTCTTTCATAGACATCAACTACCCGCCCATTATGGAGAGGCGTCGCTTCTTCATATTAACCAACCGCTAACGTTCCCACCGGCTTTCCCAGCCAGTTGTGTCTCTCTGCGCCACCCCTAGCCCTGATCTGTCCACTGTACTGACCAAACGAATGCACATTACCTTTCTTGATTGGTCAGTGGCTGGCTGCAATCGTTATAACCGTTTCATCGATCGACCGAGCGGTTTTGGTACATCCTTCTTTGCATTGTAAGTTCGTTTTTTCTTTATATGGAGACTCAACTGTGTCTGGTTTACAAGTCTTCACTGGGGAGACAGCCAGGAAAAAGGAAAGAGGTAAAGATGGTGAAGGATGGTGTATATAACGCGAAGTGTCATCATTGCGTTATTAGTATAGGTATAGTAAATTTATATATATATACGAAATCCGTTACGAAATGGATTAACTGCGACATATTTTTAATTTATTTGTTTTAAACATTATTTTTTATGTATACTCGTATTTGATTAGATATTCTGTTTTTACAATAAAACAGTATACTTGTATATATATATATATACATATACCGGCTTGAAATATAGCAAAATCTTATTAGGAAAATATGCGTCTTCCGGCATGATCTGAATCTGCGTCCCCTGCATAAAAAAAGAAAAAAAAATGTTTGCAGCAATAATTTAAAAATCTGTCAGATTTAATCCATTTCTTAAAGGATTTCGTAAAATTTCGTTAATAAATTGTCTTTATTTACATTGTTTCTATTAGGATACGGAAAAAATCAGATATAAATATTACGAAAATTCAGTAACATATGTGCTTAAAGGCATTATTTCGGGCTTTGTCTAACTGTAAATCCTAGAGGACGCACGTTCGAATCCTGTTGGAGGAGGCTTACAAGATTCCTTGAATATTCATGCTGGGAGATATAACTAAATATACTCTTTAATTATAAAAACACAGTATCTGCACAAATACGAGTATACATTTAAAATAATGTTAAAAATATAAATTATTTGCACACACACACACACACACACACACACACACACACACACACACACACACATGATATGATGTTCGTTCCTCGCAGGCGAGGAAACCACGACTTCTAGTAGGTCATGACTTCCGCTTTAATTGGGTTTAAGTGAGGGAGAGTTGCGCATGCTCCTCAGCCTCACTGTCTCTTCCCATTCCATCTGGGTCCGGTGGCACGACATAAGCGAAACTTACCGGAGAGAGTCAGGGATGCAGTGAATGGCCAACAGTGATATTATTGTTTTCCTGTGCCCTGAATGCGCTCCACAGCGCATAGGTAGGCATTTTTATTTTAATTATCCCGCAACATGTTGGTAGACCGGTTGCCAGCTCCTCGAACGAGAAATCAACAACGCACATCCATCACAACACACATCCATATATATATATATATATATATATATATATATATATACTTCCGGCCATAATTATTAGGCTACCCCAGTTTTTTTTTAAGAAATGATGTATTTCATACTATTTTTAGTATTTATTGCCAAACAAAAATAGAATGGTTCTTTTATTATTATTGCTTTGCAAAATTTTACAAGTCAAGGAAGCAAAGATGAACTCGTTCGAATCACCCTAAAATTGTTTCATTCTTTCATTGATGAAACTGCAATATAGGTAATTATTAAATATTTATAAATTCATTGGATGCATCTGTTATTGTACAATATTAACAAAAGAACCATTCTATTTTCATTTACAGTTATTCACTTGGCAATAAACACTAAAATAATAGTATGAAATACATCATTTTTTAAACACTGGTGTGGCCTAATAATTTTGGCCAGTAGTGTATATATTAAGAAATATACATATAATCCTAAGTCTATAGCAAGACAGGGAGTTCCGTGCTCTATGTCATCATCAGGTGCGTATTATGAACCGACCGTTCTGGGATTTGGATTTTGGGTTCTCGCCTTGGTCACAGTAACTAAATACCATGTAACCAAAAATGTTCTGTCCGTTTTTAAAGGAAAAAAAGAAAACGCTTTACAATATGTGTAACTTATGTTTAGTCTTCAAAGTAATCGCCATCGGTATCCAGCAACTTTTGCCAACGTATCTCCAGCCCTTGCGGTAGAACTGGGGATGGGGGTGACGCAACGAAGTCCGTGAGGGCTTTGCACAGTCTACTTCATTGGTGAATGATTTCCCACGAAGATGATTATCCAGGGAGTTGAAGAGGTGGTAATCGGATGGTGCAAGGTCAGGTGAATAAGGTGGATGGCACAAAGTCTCCCACCCAAGTTGCTGTACGGTATCCCTGACCACTCGCGCGACATGCGGCCTAGCGTTGACATGGAGGAAAAGCACACCTTTGCGATTCACTAGTGCTGGCTCCTTCTGGCGCAATGCCTGTTGCACACATTTCAATTGCTGCGTGTATAGGTCTCTAGTGACCGTTTGGCCCGTTGGTAGCAGTTCATAACCACTTGACGACCTGTCCACCAGACACAAAGCATAATCTTGCGTGGGTGCATAGGCAGTCTTGCGGTGTGAGGGACAGCATCCCGAGGAGACAACCAATGTCTGGAACGCTTGGGAGTTTCGTACAGAACACACTTTTCATCACTGGTAAGCACTCGATTGAATAAGGATGCGGTACGGTGGCGAGAAAGCAGTGATACGCAGGCTGCCACTCGTTGTCCCTTGTGGACCTCCAACAGCGTTTGCGAAAAACACTTGCTCCGTATGTACGTCTTACCTAGGCGGTGCAGGTGAAGTCTAACTGTTTCATCGGAAACGTTGAACTGTCTTGGATGTTCACCACACGTTAGATTACTGTCCTCTTCAATAGCCACCTCCAGGACTCCGTCATTCAAGACAGGTGGTCGTCCACTGCGAGGGTCATCACGGAGAGACAAATCTCCCGACTTAAATTTTCGAAACCAACGCCTTGCAGTACGTTTATACACAGCACTATCTCCAAACGCTTGACATATGCGGCGACTTGATGCAGCTGCTGATAAGCCCACTTTAAAGTCATAAAGCAAACAACCCCGAACAGGATCTCTAGACACTTCCATCCTTCTCACAGCTGTCCGGCTTATAACTGATGGCCGGGCACGGTGCGCGTGTTTTTTATAACATCTGATGTTCCTACTTCCGGCTGTCCGAATTTGAAAACAATTGCTACACGCATTTCGTATATATTTCAAATTAATTCAATGATTAATTAAAAAACGGATAGAACTTTTTTGGTTACCGTGTATTAGTAATTACTAGCAGTATAGCCCGGCGTTGCTCGGGTGTAATGAAAGCTTTAAAATTAATCCATGATCCTCGAACTCAGACTCAGCCTAAAGAATATTTGTGTGAAGTTTGGTGAAAATCGGATAAAAATTGTGGATTTGTATAAAGGACATACAGACAGATAAACAGACACACACACACAAACACCTTGCCTTTTATATATATATATATATATATATATATATATATATATATATATATATATATTACCGATTTTCTGCACTATTGCAAGAACTGCAACCTTGAAACTTCTGAATATCGTTTCTTATGTCTTTGTCTATAAGTTTATCAAATTTGATTAAAATCGGACCACTCTTTCTATAACCCAATTTTTTCATTATCAATTTTCGATATTTATCGGGGGTACCTCGACACAAAACCTAGCTAAGAACACTCGCAGACGCTTATAGTACAACTGTATAAATTTTCAAGAAAATCGGTTCAGCCGTTTCGGAGTCTATAGGTAACGAATACACACACACACACACACACACACACACACACACACACACACACACACACACACAGAAAGTTCCATTTATAAATAAGTTTAGATAATATAAACCGGAACTAAAACATGAAATCGAAAAGTAAAATCTCAAAAGTTGAATTACCAGAACAAAGTGCATACGTTTTGTGCAGATGAGTCAAGGTTGATTACGTGCTGGTTTTAGTTTAGGGAAAAACAAAAAATCATTAATAATTTATATTTATAAAAGTGGATATGTCTGCCGGTTTATCTGTCTGTGTTTGTGTGTCTATTCATTCTAACTAACCCTACTCCTCCGAAACCTTTGGTCCGATTTTAACCAAAAAAGAATTTACGAACCCTTTTCATCCGAGGCGCCTTATGCAAATTCAACCAAAATCTGGTAGCATTTAGATCGAATTAATGAATAGGGTTCGTCAAAAATCAATGATAAATATAATTTTATGGTCTTTTGTGCACTTTTATGTATTTCTCCAAGACACTTTATTCAAACTCAGCCAAAATCTAGTCATTGGTAGATCAAGGTCTGTTGCCTTGAAATGCGAACAAAAATCTTAATTGACTCGCAGGGTGCGGTAAAAATTAATGGAAAATGTTGCTTTTTGCGATCGTTTATTTCTCTAAAACGTTTTGTAATATTCTAACAAAAATCGGGTCTTTTTGTAATTTCTACCTGACATGCCATAACAATTTCACGTTTTCTACAAGATACCAACCCCACCGACGTTGCAGGGACAATGTATCCACTTCTTCTGCGTCACAATGTCATCGCATCACATTACAGGATCCCGTAAAGCGCGCCCGAAAGTTCTTCCAATTGTACATACATCATTCCTGTTTATTGGCAAAATTGACCAAGCATGAATCCTGTTTTATAAATACAACAAAAACCAATACTTACTTCGTATTTTTTAACTTACGCGTCACAGCAATCTCATACTGAATTTTTTGAATAACCTTGACCTTACAATTTCAACATAACCACTAAAAACCTCCGAGCAACGCCAGGTTATACAGCTTGAAATAATATAAAAGTGTCTATATTAATCCGGATCAACGTTTTGAGTTTTGTTTTTTGTTTTTGTTTTTTGTTGTTTTTTTGCATGTAATCATCTATTTACTTCTTTTGTTTAGTAAATTAGGATTATTTAAATATTTTAAGATAACAAGTTTTTCTAATTGGCATACATTACACCTATTTCTTTTTCCTTATAAGATTTTGTTTTCGCGATGATTTCCTCGGCAATAATTGTGTTTTTGTTGTTGCACCTGATGATTGCATGGCGTATGAAACTCCGAGTCGTGCTGAAGTTTTTGTGTGAACCTATGCAAACGAGACCAGAGACACAGCGTGGATGTTCATTGTCCGGTTGTGAAAAGCTGATTCACAATTTCTTCTCCATAAAGTTTTTTTAATTGTTTCCCCCAAGCAAGGGATTAAAGCCACTAAGAAACAAAGTGGTTACCGAGTGTGAAAGAATAAAAAAAAAAAGAGAAGTATTAAGAAGCGAGTACAATAAAAGAAGAGTAATCAAGAACCAAGAACAGGATGTGCGTTGTGGCGCAGTGGATATCGGCTCGGAACGAGAAATCGGGGAACCGATTTCGAATTCCAGTTGAATCCCTTCCATTCACTTACGCGTAAATACCTTTGGGAAAGGTATTAATCCGTCTCTTCCCTTCAGTTATGGGTTAAATAATAGGACAGATTGGGTTCTATAGCCTTGGTCGGCAACCAGTCTACCGCAGAAAACAATGGCAACCTTGTGCGGGATAATCTTCTGCCCAGTCAGTCATGTCTCTTTAGAAACATGATCGCCCAAAGCGCATGGCACTTAACTGACTGAATCAAGAATCCAGTAGATAATGACTGCAATTGCATTTAAATTTTTTGAAGATCAAATTTGCCTGGAAAGTATAAAACCGGCAAAGCGTTCCACAAACGAGATAAACCTGTTAGCATTGAACCTACGTTTAAATCTAGCCAATTCAAAATGAGACATAATAGCCAATCTAGTAATGCGCTTAAATTCATAATGTCTAGATATCATAGTGGAGAGAGAAACGCTTCATAAAATGCAGTCATAGCGAATTTGTACTCCTCACGAGAATTTCTTTTCTTCCTTCAAATGAATGGTTGTAGAGCTAGTTTGATAATTTGCGCGACAATTCATTGGGATTATCCCGGTAGTGGGCAACTGCTGATTCATTATTTATTTAGGTGTTTGTTCCTTTAGCAGATTTTTCGACCCCATGTAGGGGTCCCTGTTTAACCAATGGAAATGCTATACTGAACTTTTTGGTTTGACATTTATTTCTCATATGAGTGAAGCACGGCTCCAAACGTTTGCCCAAAGTTGCTCGGCGTTGTGGGTAACAATCTTTTACAGACAGGGTTCCGAAGCAGTATAATGCAGCAGCCATTCACTCCTCGGAACGATTAACACCTTGAGTTTCAAGTTGATTTTTGAAGTTTTCCTTCTCCTACATGAGTTGTCAAAAGACAAAGACGCGTTTGAAATTCACAAAGAATGACGTTGGATAAAAACACAGGAAAAGGGAGTTATTCAACAAAACAAAATATTATTATACTAGAGTCTCATGTTAAAATAATACATTCTTTAATAATAATTGTTAAAATAATACATTATTTAATAATAATGATGAAAAAATGGTTATTTTTATTTATTTATTTTATTTGATGTTATTTTTACTATTTTTCTAGCTCCTATTAATCAGATTATTTGTTAATTAATTAAACAATATTATTGTTGTTGCTACCACCACTAGTCCTTTTAACAATATTAAATGTCAAAAACTTTTAGTTCTGTCTCAATAGTAAAGCTGTCACGGCTGACAAAGTAAACATGGCTGCTGTTCTCGAAACGGACCTTCAATCAGTGGTTAACTGGGACAAGAACTGGCTTGTAAATTTCAAGGCCTTCAATACAAAACTGCTCTTCTTTAATCACCATAGAAACGTTACTTTCCCGACATGAGAATGACTGATATTATTCTCCTGGAGAGCATCACACTGAGCCTCCTTTAGCCTCACTTTCAACCGACTTGAAGGGAAACAACATCAAAGCTATAGCTGTAACTACTACCGAAAAGTTTAGGTCATTGTGTCAGGCTAAAAAAAAAGTGTTCTCGTCAGAATCCATCTTGCACATTTATAAATCTAACATACGCCCCTGCATTGAATACTGTTACCATATCTGGTCAGAGGCTCCTGCTACTCATCTCTAGGTTCTCGAGAAAAACCAAATGAAATCGACCCTAATTTGGCATCTGGACTTCATGACGTCGTTTCGCTCTGTCTTTTCTACAAATTTTCAGACGAGCTTTTTCTCCTAGTGCCCTAATGACATGAATTTAAGCGTGCTGCTAGACTTTTATCTAGGCCTCCACCTTTTTACCATTGAAATAGTTAAATATAACCTCATCTTCTACTCTAACAGTTTCTTTTCTCACATATCCCCATTCCTCACATTTCCCTTTACTTACTTCCCTTTTCCAAAAATTCAAATGCAACGACAATTAACATATTCTTTCTTGAATTCCGTTCATCTTTCTTCAATACCCACCGTACCCAGGCTTTTTTCTCACTGTAACTCCTATGTACTAGTGGCGGCTGTGCCTTGATTGGGGTGAAATGATTTTAAAAAAAATGAATAGAAAAAGAAAAAGTGAACAGTTTAGAATTTATACGAAGGAAAACGTATCACTGCTGTGTAAAAAAAAATTGAAGATAATAAAATTAACTGAAACATCTCTGTCAATGAATTGATGAATTTAACTTAACATCAAAAAGATGATTAGAGAACTGGAACGGATTTTTGTAAAAATAATATCAATATATAAATATCAACTTATATCGATATTATTTAATGAAACATGCTTGAATGAGGATATGCTGTCTAAATATACATATATATCCAGATTAACTAAAGATTGTTTAATAGTTATTAATAATTAATCATTTAAAATTGGTAAATTGGTAATTAATAATTAATTTTTAAATTTTTTAAGAAAAGTACAAGTAATATCCCTTTATATATAATATGGATGATTCACATTTACAACTACATCGTTTATTTCAAGTGCCATATATCATTTTTCAAATTAAAATAACTGTAATCCCAGGTATAGCAGCAATACTCCATTTATGATCTGATCTGCCTCTTGTCAATATAGAGCATAGCTGGAGGAGTCAGAAACTTACTGGAGCGGTGCACAGAACCGACCATGTTCCCATCAGTCAGTTAAGTGCCATACGTGATACATGTTTGGGTGATCATGTCTAGAAAGAGACATGACTGGCTGGGCAAAAAAATTTTCCGCAGTAGGTTGCCATTACTTTTTACAGTGAACTGGCTGCCAACCAAGGCTAGAGGACTCAATCTGCCCTGCTGTTTAACTCATATCTGTAAGGAGAAGAGACGGATTAATACTTTTCCTGGGGGTAAGTGAAAGCAATGAATTTAACTGAAATTCGAACCCGGCTCTTCGTGTTATCATTATCTACTGACCACAACGCACAACCCCTCATAATAGGTGAAAATTCAAAGTCTGCTAAGCAGTGGTGAAACGTTAGAAGTTAAAAATAGTTACTAACCTTGATCCTCACATTGTGAGTGAGCTGATAGATTGTTCGGCAACAAACTCTGTCGATAAGTTGGATAATTTTCTCCATTTGGCAGGTCATTGGTCGCACTGAACGCTTATCATCTCAAGATGACATTTGAACGGCTTTGAAACGCGCATGCTACACAAAATATTTTGACCGACCTAAAGAATATTCGCCTCAAACCTTACGAAACCCTTCCAATGTCTCAGTAATAGATTTGCCTATAGCTTCAAGTATAAATCCGACCAATGTTTCTCGCTACACTTAAATATAAACCTAATAAAGTACCTACCTCAAGATTAATGTATAATAAAAAATGACCCAAAAGATTTCTATATTGACTAACTCAACGTTGATGTGTCATGAATTCCAATAATTCAATTCACCATCTTTCACTAATTCAATAATTCCCCTTTTTCTCCTTACATTACACTTAAACTATTTAACATTTTTTTTCTGTAGGTGGGGTAATAATTTTACTGATAGACTGCCACACTATGGTCGGCAGTGAAGAAGATTGGGTGTGATTTCATCTCATTCTTAAGCTTTCATAGCTTATGAAGTGGTATCATTAAAAGCAGCTACTCACTTGACGAAAAGATAATAAAATAATAGATAGATAAAAGGAAACTTTTGGGAACAAGTAACAAAAAAACGGACGTTGCGGTTATCCGGCTTATTGAGACTTGCAGCAACTATGCTCTGTTGGAAACAATATGCAGAGATTAGTTTAGACGTTTGCCGCACCGAAAAAGTTTGAATGCGAAGAACTGTAGGCATTACTTCATGAAAACACATGCCAAGCGAAAGCTGAAATTGTAGAATTATCAGGAGTTGATCACACAACAGTTCCGAAACGTTTGAAAGCATTAGGAATGGTTCAAAAGCAAGGACATTAGGTACCGTACGGGTTGAAGCCGAGTGACGTCAAACAGCGTTTTGTCACGTGTTAACAACGGCTTCAACGGCTGAAAGGTAAATATTTTTTGCATCGTCTCGTGACCGCTGATGAAAAGTGGATACACTACGTTAACCCTAATCGTAGAAGATTGTTGGGTAAATCCGACCACGCATCAACATCGGTAGCAATGCCAAATATCCATAATTCAAATCTTCTGCTCTGAATTTGGTAGGATCAGCTGGGTGTAGTTTATTATGAGCTGATCAAACCGACCGAAACCGTAACCGTAACCATACACAGTCACCATTTCCCTATCTCAAAGTTCAAACGCATCTTTACGGCTTTGTGGGTGATGAATGATTTACTGTGCCTTTCGTACAGATGAAACATTGCGAGCCTCTTGCTGCTCTATCGCTATTTCCATGTCATTTGTTCTGGCGAGCTACCTTCGCTGGTCTCACCACCACTGAAATTTAGAACTGAACCCACAATGGCGCGTATACAAGAATGAATCATTCACAAACTCTTTGTATTCCATTAATAAGGAATAAATTTCACTCGGACAGCTTCTTCCCTAGAACTGCTTGCTTTGGGAGTCTACAGTCAGGATGCTTTTCAAATCGCTACACTCTTAACTTTTTTAAGTCCTGGATTAACATTTATCCTTCCTGCATAATGTCATGAAATTCATTTCTTGGCTTTTCATACGCTCATACAACGCCAAAGAGTAATCCCTCTAGCTTGAGTACCTCTTAGGCCTTGTATTGGGTTATTATTAATATAAAAACTGTTTTATTGTCATTGTTTTGTATATGGAATATGAGTGTATATTTTTCTCATGTGAAGATGTCCCGAAAATAGTGCGTCCACTACAAGTCCATAACACTTTTGGCTTCAGCAAGTTTTCAATGACATAAATTGTGTATCGTCCCCATAGCGGGGCTGGCGCTGCACAATCTTCAATTTCCAGTCTGGACAGCTTTCAAAATCATTTATGTGATCATGAATGACTTATTTTTATCATTTGTAAACTCTTTCCAATAGACACGGCATCCCAAATATATCGCTACTCTATCGCCTGTTCTATGGCAAAAATTGAGTATTGTCGCCATAACTGGGCTGGACGCGGCATCCCAAATATATCGCTACTCTATCGCCTGTTCTATGGCAAAAATTGAGTATTGTCGCCATAACTGGGCTGGACGCGGCATCCCAAATATATCGCTACTCTATCGCCTGTTCTATGGCAAAAATTGAGTATTGTCGCCATAACTGGGCTGGACGCGGCATCCCAAATATATCGCTACTCTATCGCCTGTTCTATGGCAAAAATTGAGTATTGTCGCCATAACTGGGCTGGACGCGGCATCCCAAATATATCGCTACTCTATCGCCTGTTCTATGGCAAAAATTGAGTATTGTCGCCATAACTGGGCTGGACGCGGCATCCCAAATATATCGCTACTCTATTGCCGGTTACGTAGCAACATTTTATATGAGCTCCATTTACTAGTTGAACAAGTTCAGATATTACAATTAGGATTGCTCATGCTACTTTTGCGGACTGAAATCATTGTATTTCTCATCCTTTATTCTAAATGTAAGTATTGCAGCCACATCACGCTGAAACACCAGTTCTTCAATCATTGACGTTAAGCAACGTCGTGACTGGTCAGTACCTAAAGGGGTGATCATTTCGGAATACCACGTAATGTTAGCTTGGATGTGCGAGTGGTGTAATAGATAACAGAATTAGAATTATCAATCAGGGAGACGAGCTCAAACTTCAGTGTGATTCGTAAAAATTCTCTTACGCACATACTTTAGGAAAGGGGTTACGGAATTAATTTCTATTCGTAACTAATTTAAACTTGGAATTTGTTTTGGCTAGGAGCTGGTTTAGGCTCGGAATTAGTTTCAACACGGAATTAATTGCTACTCGGAAGAGGTGAAATTGATTCCGCGTTGAAGTTGGTTTAGAGTTAAAATTAGTTCTACACTCCTGGGAAATGTATGAATCCATATCTTTTCCCCTAACTATGGATTAATTAGGAAAACTTGTATCACTAAATTATTATCTCAAAAATATCTCAAAATCTAACAAATATTTTTAGCCTTTAAATAACCTGAAAAGTGTTGATAATCTGTAAAAAACTAATCAAACAATCCAAATGTAAGAATAAACTTTCGGCCAGAAGACAGGATTTTTCCATTACTTTCTACTTTATTTGCGTTATTTGTAATGCAGATTATTGTCCCCATATTTTTGTTTTTGTTACAACGTTTCAGCCGTTGTGTCTTCCGGTATTCATCAGGTGTATATCGATCTACTAACCAACAGGTATTTTTTAGCTAAACCCTTTATTTAATCTACGAGGATAGATTCTTCTCATTCCATTTGTTCATGTCTAAGGAAATCTGGTTTAGTTCGTGTTTTTGGTAGTGCTCAGTTTTTGCTCCACTTGTTTCCACTGAGTTCAACTACACACTGCCAAGCACAAGGATTGAACACACATTTAGGATATCACCAATTCACGTAACAACGCTTTAATCTAATACACTATTGCCCAACAGAGGCTGCTATACTGAAGAACAGGCTTCTGCGTGGATGCTTCTCTGAAAACTACAATCTTAACCTTTTCAAGGGAAGCGTCAGTCGGTGTCTAACCTCCTTATTCTCATAAGTTTAACTTATTAACACCTTTTTATCCATAGTGCACACCTCATTCATCATAAACATTTTAAAAGTAAGCCACTATCTTGAGTGGCACATGTGCCTCGTATTGGTTGTACTTCCGTATTTTTCACATTGTTACACGTACTGTCGGTGTATTTTTGCTATCAGTAAGCAAGAACCTTCACGCCATACACGAAAATGTGGCTTGTCGTACATATTACTTTCGCTACTGGGAAAATGTCTACACACACGCACGCGCGCAAACAGACGAATATACGGGGGCGGGGTCAAAATTAAATGGACAGTAGGTAGATTAGGTTTGTGTATCGGTTACCTTGATGGAAATATTTCCAACAAGATGGAATTCCTCTACATTATTTAAAAGCAGACCGTGAGTATTTGATAAAATATTCACTGAGAAATGGATTGGCCGAAGAGGTCCAGTCGATTGGCCAGCACGTTCACTTGACTTGACCCCAATGGATTTCTTCTTTTGCGCAGTACTTAAGGACAAAGTTTATAGTCCAAAACCAACAAGTGTTGGTAATTTTTAAATATGACATAAGAGATGCATTTCAAGAAATGAATACACAAAGAGACTTGTGCAAAAATGTTTGTTGAAGCGTGAGGAGTAGACTTCAATGTTGTGTAAATTGTGATGGACAACTGTTTTGATAAAATTTAAGTGCTTTTGTATTATTGTAAGCAATAAAATTTAATTGTCAATGTAATAATTGTATTGGTAAATAAAATTCTATGTGTAATCTCAAAATAAATATTATCATTTACTGTCTCCCGATTTTTGCACCACCACGTATATATATTTAATTGTTAATGAAAAAATTGTATTTGTAAGTGTAATTGTTTATGTAATCTCAAAATAAACGTTATCATTTACTGTCTCTCGATTTTTGGACCACCACGGATATATATTTAATTGTTAATGAAACAATTGTATTTGCAAGTGTAATTGTTTATGTAATCTCAAAATAAATATTATCATTTACTGTCTCCCGATTTTTGGACTACACTGTATATAATGCACCAGATAAAAACAGATAAAATAAATTTAAAAGTATTCTCCTTCTTCTAGACTAGCTGATACCCAAGCAAACACGGCTGAAAGATAGACTAATTTTTTATTTTTTAAAGCTCATCAACATTTTTCAGGAACATATTTTTAAACCATAAGGATATTTCGGAGATAATATTTTTTTACTGATACAATTTCTACTAATTAACTCATAGCCGGGGAAGGGTGTAAGGGTGGTTGCGTGTCTTTCTCAATCGTATGTGCACATAAGGGAATGTAAAGAGCCTAACGATTATCCATTACACCATCTGAACATCCAATGTTACAATACCTGGTAATTACAAGCGGTCATCAATCGACGTACTGGCCAGGCTCGACGGTGCTCAACTTCGTTATCATACAAGAACATGTGTTACAACGGGATATAACCGTCAGACCTATACCTGAAAGAAGACGAATATTATGCTCTCATTTCAATTGAGTTCTCTAGAGAATAAAATTTTAAAAATAGTTATCACTTCTGCGATACCCTTCAGCAATGAACTGAGTTCTTCCGTCGACTGGCGTGTGAATACATCACTTATATATAACACGCTAAAATACCCCCGTCTCTTATTCTATGTCTTAGGATCTTAGGAAGTAGGGACTACGACTAACACCAGATTGACCGAGTTTTGATCCCGGCTAGAAGCAAGTGGATGTCTAGTCACACTGATGTGCTGTGATACAGCGAAACAGGCTTGTATGGATGACTTATATATATATATATATATATATATATATATATATATATATATATATATAGTGAGAGCCATGGTGAGATATGACACTATGTCAAAGACTAAAAATAAGATTTAAAGTAACACACACACACACACACACACACACACACACACATGCGCGCGCGAACACACACGCGTGTGCACACACAGACACACATCCACACACGCACAGGTATGTGTGTGTGTGTGTGTGTGTGTGTGTGTGTGTGTGTGTGTGTGTGTGTGTGTGACGAAGTTTTTGTGTCGTGTTTCGTCCCGTAGGTTTGTTTACGTTGATGTGACTATATGAAGGCCGAAGGACAAAATGCGTCACACAATATCTTCTTTTCAACTTTAAAAGTACCCAATACAATGTATATATATATAAATATATATATAAATATATATATATATATATATATAAATTTTATCATAAGCCTGAGATTTTTCTATGAATTAAAAATGAATTAGTACTTAAAAATAAAAAAAGAAACAATGTTTCGAAATACTTTTTCTTTTTAGCATGAAGCTAATCAGCATGACATGACTGATATTTTCCCCGTTCATCACAACGGATTTTGGGTTGAGTCGATTGATTTTATTACATGTCATCTCATTTTATAATTATTGTTAAAATCAGTTTTCTTTCTTGTTTTAAAATCATGTTTTAGTTTATACAAACTTATTTATTTTTTAAGCATAAAGTTTACTAACTTGGCATGCCTCAGATTATTCCCAAAATGAATAATATTTTTTAAGCAGAAGATCCAACGCAACATTAATTAACTGAATTTTCTTGCTCTTATCATTGTTATATTTTAGGAATTAAATAAGCATGAAATAAGGTTTAAATTTAGAAATTTTACAGATTAGGCTTAGCTAACATCATGTGAAGTAAAAAATGTATTTGTCTCTTTTGTAACTGGTCTGGGTATTTAAAAAAAGTTTCGCTTTTCCACTGCAATGTTTCACATTTTCTATTACAATCTTTCACATACATCGTTTCTTTTCGATTTGTCAGGTCGACACAAGCGAAGAAGTCAATAAGCATTACCTCCCTTGGATTGCATTCAATTGATAATACACACATTTATTTTTATTTGTTTTGCTTTTTATCAGCCTGGCTGAAGTATTTCTCTTATGTTTGCGTGACTTGTGCTGTTTTTTTTTTTTTTTTTTATATATAAAGCATATCTTTTTTTCTCATTCATTTTCCTTCGCGTAATTAAAAAAAAACTTCTTTACTTGTTTTTGGAACAACTGCTGTTATTACAAGGAATACAAAAGAATTCGATTCGTATTAATCTATTTCATAATTTTTAGTTTCCTTTTCCGCTTTGGAAAAATAAAAACTAAGAAATAAAATGGCGGAGCGTTACTTATCGGCAACATAATCATGAGTATAAAAAAATAAATGTTGCTTCTATTATTCCTGATGCTTTTAAGACTGAACTGCCATGTCCCTTCAAGACATAGACGAAGACTCTCTACAGTTTCCTAATTATATTCATTATATGGGCCATGCATTCTCCGGGGGAAAAAACAAACAAAAAAACAAAAAATAAATAAATAAATAACCCAAAAAACAAACAAACGGTGAAGTGTTTTCTTGTTGATTTTTCCACGGTTTGAATTCAGGGTTTTCCTTCTCCTATGCTGGTTGCTGCACGAAGCTAGAGAGTCAAGTCTATTGTGCTATTTAACGTATAGCCGGAGAAGAAAAAAATGATTGATGTCATTACCAAAGAGCATTTGTATATGCAACAGACAAGAATTTAAACTGAAGTCGGCTTACTCATTCCACCATCTGTCCCAATATCCGTAACTCTACCCGCACATCAGTTTATTGCCGATACTGGGGTAATAGAAATAGAAATAGCAACAATAATGTAGTAATAGAAGTAGCAATAATATTGGTGTAATGGAAATAGCAACAATACTAGCGTAATAGAAATATCAGCAATACTGGGGTCATAGAAATAGCAACAATACTGGAGTAATAGAAATACCTATAATAGAAATGTAATAAAAATATCAACAATGCTGGTTTAATAGGACTAGCAACAACATTAGTGTAGTAGAAATAGCATCAATTCAACACTAGAGAAATAAAAATAGCATCAATACTTTTGAAAAAGAAATAGCAATAATACTGGCGTAATAGAAATATCATCAATACTGGCGTAACAGAAATAGCAATAATACTGGGATAATAGAAATAATAATAATAATAATAACACTCCACTACCTGCCTTAGGTCACCCCGCAGACTTGGTTGGTAGTGAGACCAAAGCAGAAATCGAAATATGATGAAAAATGACATAATAATAATAATATAAAAGGTTACTTTTATTAATACTGAGAAGGAATAGCACAAATAAGGAAAGAAAAACAGTAATTTCGAGTTCCAGTCGAATTCTTTGCATTTACTTACGCGCAAATACTCTGCTGAAGTTATGGCTAATTTTTTTTTTTTGTTAAGATTTACAAACTCTACGTTTCGACCAATTTCGCAAACGATTCGATGAAATTTGAATAAACTGATTTGTTTAAAAAATACTTTGACGAAAACCCTTCTTCGCGGTTTAATAATTTAATTTAATTTAATTTTACATGACTTTATGGTAAACAATATTTTTTAAAATTTATTTTTTCCCTTTATAGCAGCGAAGAATAAATTCTTCGGATTTCTTAAACTTAGGCTTGTAAAATACAACTGGGTATGTGTAAATATTTTTTCTGGAGCCAAACACCATTTTTTAAAAAAGTTTTTGGCCTTGTGGTTTTTTTTTTTATAGTTCTCTCAAACGCAGGGTGAATTGCAAACTGGAGTTTTGTATAGATAAAAACTTAAAAGATATGCAGAAAAAAATAATTCATTTTTATTAAATAAATATTTTTAAAATTTTAATCATTAAATTGTTTTTAAAATAGTGATAGTATTTTGTAAGTTAATTAATAAAACTTTTAATTTTTCAGAAAATATTAATAAAAGTTTAATGTGTCGGATATCGTAAGATTTGATTGCACAAAGAATCCGAGCTTACACAAACCTATACCTTTTCATGAGCCAATAAAAAAAAGCATAAACATTTATACATTCACTAATAAAAAAAAACCTCCTTTCATCACACAGTTAGTACACTAAATTTGCTGACGTCTGCAAAAACAAAATAAATACAACTTTCATTTATTGCCCAGAAAAATAAATACAACTTTCATTTATTGCCAAGAAAAAATCTTAAAAGTTGATCAAATTCTGTTTTCCCGAACGTATAATACACGTGATTTTTCCCTTTCTCTTCAGAGAGTCACGAGTCGTTTAACTGGACGCCAGGCGAAATGTATTGTCTTACTCGCTGCATTCATTGATTCTCCTTCTTCTGTACTTTCAACAAAGAAAGAAAGAACATTCCAGAGAGCTACTAGTCGTCTGACCGAAAGCAAGCATAGATGACCGGCAATTTTTCACACTCTGTTACTCTCTCTTCCACACGGCACAAATTGATTCTACCCTTTCCTCATTTAGTTATCGGCAACAAATAAGAAAGAGAAACAAAGACATAATTTCCGTATGCCTACTACCATTGTACATACTAATAACAACATCAGATTTGTATTTTCTTCACAAACCCATTTCGTCCGAATTTACGAAAACTGAACTCTTCAACACACATTCAAAGAAAAATTTTAAGCAGAATTTTCAAACATAAATGTTATTTCAAAACAACAAAATTGATGCCATTCTTCTCGATAGATAAATTTACACTTATTAATACAAACGAGATCCTTTTGTCTTTTGTTCAACCTTCTGATTTATTCAAATTTGGTGGGCTCGGTTACGTTTGACAGAAGGCTATTTTTCAAGCATGGCCGACGATCCCTACAATTGTACTAAGTTATGCACCATAGCAAAACCAACTGTACTCTGTACCCCTTACCCTTTTTTTTAATCGTTTCACCCTAAGCAACGAATTAACGGCACTGATGCGCAGGGGGATACATAAGAGTAAAAGATTAGATAGAAGGAGAGTAAATAGAAGAACGAACCAGTTAAGAGGGGGTCAGAGAAAGGGGAAGAGAAGGATGGGAATACAGGTGTGATGGCAGTTGCGAAGGTAGAGAGAAAGGAAAAGATATATAGGGCGATGTAGAAAGAACTGTAGTCAAGTGGATAAGAGATAGCAATTGACATTGCATTTAAATTCCCAGAGCTTGTAGTCGCCAGGAAAGCAAGAATATGGAAGGGAGTTCCACAAGCGGGAAGTGCGAAAAAAGAAGCTGAGGAGTAGAATTGTCGGTTGCATTTGGTTGATCCCACTGAGAATGGGTGGAACCCTGTTGCAAGTCTGTAGCAGGGACTCCAGTGGCTTAAGGTCGTCGGAGCAAAAGCCATAAAAATGTTTATAAAACAGACAGAGGGACGCCACATACCGCCTGTGAGAATTTGGCTAGAGTCGAGCTGCCAAGTCGGTATCTATCATATTACAGATTCTTCTTTGGAGCCTGTCGAGAACACTGAGATGAACAGCGGGGGCGCCTGACCATGTATGGCAACAGTATTCGATGCACGAACGAATGTTAAATTTATATTCATACTTAATCGATAGAACGGATTAAATGGATTATATTCATACTTAATCGATAGAACGGATTAAATGGATTATATTGAGAATGTCAAGTAATGCATCCAGTGAGAGTGGTTTTCTGGTCTTATTGCCTGAACTGAGGGTCAGTAAAAAAAAAAGAAAAAAGAAATGCTTGTCGTTTTTGTTGATAGAATTAAATAAAATTACCAGAATAAAAAGCAAAAAAAAAAAAAAAAAAAAAAAGCAAAGAATAGATAGCGAAATGACAAACTTTTAAGAGCTGTGATTTTCCACGTCACATGGAAGGAGAACAAACAAACAAAAACTTAAATTGTCACACTTTACTCTGACAAATTAGTTTTATCGCCCGGTTCACACTCCACCCACGTCTTCGCCCGGTTCACACTCCACCTACGTCTATTGTACAGGTGAATATTTCTTACCGATGTCAGTAATCGGTGTTTGAGAGCTAGGTGTATGAATCTTTCAAGGCAAGAAAATAGACGAGCAGTCTCTGTGCACTTGGAATGTTTTAGCTACACAATTTAATTTTGAGAAACATTTATCTAATATGTGAATATTCTTCTACGCTAAATAATACTACCAGATTGGTTATTATGACCGCAAAAAGTTTTAGATGTACTACGTAACCTCTTAAAATCGAGGAGAAACAAATGAATTGGAAAACTAAACTGTTTCTGTCTACGAAATAGTTACTTGCATTATTTAAGTGTATCAAGTGAGTGATATCGGTTAAGAGCAATTAGTATCGTTCTTTTTTCTTTTTTTTTTAACCATTTTATGCGAAGTAAAGAGATAATGCTACTACGACGCCCTCAGTTACAGGGAGTGAAAGGGAATGAGATGACTTTAGCAAAGGAAAAGAACAGATTCAAGAAGACAGACGATGGCGATGACGACTGGCGTTGCATTTAAATTTTATAGATTGTAGATGCCAGGGAAATATGAAATCGGAAGAGTTCTACAGGCGGAGAAAACAAACAATTAGAATAGAACAGATGTTGGTACCTAGCTTGTTCAACAGAGACCTAATCGCCAATCTAGTAGCATGCTTAAATTTGTTCAGTCGAGGCACCAAGGAGGAAAGCTCGTAATAACAATTGCCATGAAAAAATTTGTAGAAAAAAAAAGAAAACAGAGAGAAACCATTTATCGTCGGTGCGAAAGTGACTGAAGTTGAGATGCCAGGTCAAGATCGATTACATTACAGACCCTTCTTTGAATTTTATCAAGAATCTAGAGATATATAGTAGTAGCACAAGATCAACTTTCCTACCATTAAACCTAAAAAAAAAAAAACACGAAACAACTAGAAATATCATCCAGGTAGAGAATATAGTTTAGAGTAAGTGTATATACACTTTAGTCCGTCAAAGAAGAATAACAGCGGTTGCGTAAAGGTGAGAGGGCAAATTCGAAAATAAATGCAAATAAATTAGGAAGCGGAAGTAAATTTTTGGTATTCTTACTTTCTACTTTTTGAAATAATCAGTTTACAGTTGGTTTGTTTAACAGCATATCAATTCATTGTCTCTCATTTAAAGACGAAATTTAATTTTCAAGGGTGCTTTAAACTAATTATACACGTTACTTTGCTTAATGAAATGAATGCAGAAACGGATTACTAGTAACTTTTTTTTACTACTACTTATACATTCATCAGTCAGTTAAGTGCTAAATGTCACACGCTTAGGTGATCATGTCTCGAAAGAAACATGATTGACTAGACAGAATATTTTCCCGCACCAGGTTGCACATTACTTTCTGCGGTAAACTGGTTGCCAATGAAGATTATAGAACTCAATCTGTTCTGCTATTTAACTCATAGCTGGAGGGAGAAACGACGGTTTCATACCTTTCCCAAGGGCATTTGCGTGTATGTGAATGCAACGAAATCAGCTAGAATTTAAATTCGGCTATCTGATTGGACCCTAACAGATGCTACAACCCCACATCAGGGTGAATCTGGAAACAACAGCAATCAACAGGTGGTTCCACGCTCCTCAAAAACTATCGGTCAAAGGCTTTGCTGCCGGATGTAGTTTATCGACAAACCCAGGACTGATGAAATACTTCGAAAAGATATGTTAGCTTTGTAACCCACTGTAGTAGCATCAGAATCATTTTATTTCGAACTGGACAGAATTGGGAAATAAATCCAGTCGAAGAATGCGAATGTCTTTCTAAAAATGTTTACATGTTGGTTCCCATTCTAGGGCAGCCAACTGACGCATTTGACTTTCCTCATTATCTGGTGTCACATTGAATGAAAAGTCTTTTTTGGCATTAAGTGGGCGTGCGGGTTTATGCTGGGTCAGTCAGTTACGTGATACACGCCTTGGCGATTATGTCTCTTCGAGACATGACTGACTGGGCAGAAAATTCTCCGGCAGTAGGTCACCATTACTTTCTGCGGTAGACTGGTTGTCAGTCAATGTTATAGAAGCCAATATGTCCTGCTATTTAACGCATAGCTGGGGGGGGGGAGAATTGATAGATTCATACCTTTCTCAAGGGTATTTGCGCTTATGTGAATGCAATGTATTCAACTGGATTTCGAACTTGGCTCTCCAATTTCTCGCCTCGAGCCGGTATCCACTGCTCCGCAATTCACATTATGCTGGACAGCTGACTTTATTTTGAGGTGAGCAAGTAACGAAATATCCAGACTAAATGTGTTATGCAAGCGCCAGCACTAAATTTAATACGGCACACGTAACACTGGATTAATAAAAATAAAAATCAACCTCCAGCATGGTCCTGGTACGTTGCTGTAACTCACCTATAATAATGGTTAGGTGTTCTTTCAAGGAACGTCTACTCAAAATCAAGCTCTACCGAAAACTCAAATGAAACATATATCCGGTAAATATGCTGGAAAAGTTGTTGTTTCATTGTACCATTTCAGGAAATATCTGACGTCCTCCTGCAATACTATATCTAAACTTATTTATAAATAGAACTTTGTCTCTGTGTGTGTGTGTGTGTATGTGTGTGTGTGTGTGTGTCCGTTACCCATAGACTCCGAAACGGCTGAACTGATTTTCTTGAAAATTTACACAGTTGTACTATAAGCGTCAGCGAGTGTTCTTAGCTAGGTTTTGTGTTGAGGTACCCGCAATAAATATCGAAAATGGATAATCGAAAAAATCAGGTTATAGAAGCGGTCCGATTTTAATCAAATTTGATACTCATAGACAAAGACATAAGAAACGATATTCAGAAGTTACAAGGTTGCAGTTCTTACAATAGTGCAGAAAATTTGATATCGATACCAGGAAATCAAAATTTAACTTACATCCATTCATTTTTCTTTCAGTCTACGGTTTCGCTTTAACTGGAAACACCTATTGCTTTTTAGTCTTTCGTGCCAATGACCAACGAGTCTGATCTCCAGGACCATGGATTAGTTTTGAAGCTTTCATTACACCCGAGCAACGCCGGGCTATACTGCTAGTACTAGGATAAATAAATCATACCCAATTGCAAAATCCCTTATAATAACGCATTCAAAAACTGCGTTTAAGCAGGAATTATTCTATCTAAAATCCCCCAATAAAACTGACATTAATAAGTCTAAAAAAATGTTTTATGGTTCAGCCTCACTTTTTGCCTATTTTCTAACATTAATATTAGTCAATATTTTCTGAAAGTGATCGATAAACATTTTAATTTTAACAACCCACTAAGTAAGATCTTTAATAGGATAAGAGTAAAAAATAGTTATTCTTGTACTGGAAATACCCACAACATTATTAATTATCATAATAAAATATATTAGATAATTTTTAATAATCAACAAATAAATACAAATCTCCTCTGTAATTGTAGAATATATGATAAATGTCCAGTTGGAGGGATATGTACGTCTGAAAATGTTATATACCAAGTAATTACTTTCTCTGGAATATGATAAAGAAAAAAAAGGTATATTTTGGAATTTCAGCCGGGCTTTGGAAACATAGATATTATAATCATAAATGTTCTTTCTCTAGACCCCCCCACCTTAAATCCCTGATCGCTCTGTCTAAATATTTCTGGCAATAGAAGACTCTCTCCTCAGATCGAATGGAAGATCATAGGAAAATCTTAAAATCCTATTAGCTTTAGAAAAAGATGTAACCTATGCTTAGATGAAAAAATAAAAATAATTAAATTTAGTGGTAATAATTAACGGAATGAAGTGATTTTTAAATGTCGTCACAGAAATAGATTTAAATTACGTGTTTTGGAAGCCGAGAATTTTTTCATTACCAATAATTCTCTAGCAAATTCAGCTGTTCTTTTCTATTATGAATTTGATAGTTTATTTATATACTTCTGAAATGAGATAAACTTTCAATTATTTCCATTGTTCTCTTCTAATTTTGTCTGAGATAAGGTATTATTTAAATTATTTATATAATTTTTTCCAGTGTTTGTCTATATTTCTGAGATGAGGTAGTATTTATTTTATTTACATTAATTTTTTCAGTATTTGTCTATACGTCTGAGATGAGATAGTATTTATATTATCTACATTTTCCCTTCAATATTTGTCCATACTTCTGTGATGAGGTAGTAATTACATTATTTCCATTAATTACTTCAGTACTTGTCTATACCTCTAAGATGGGTTAATATTTACATCATTTACATTCTGGCTTCCGTATTTGTCTATATTTCTGTGGTGAGGTAGTATTTAAATTATTTACATTGTTCTCTTCAGTATTTGTCTATACTTTTGAGATGACGTAGTATTTACATTATTTAAATTGTTCCTTTCAGTACTTGTCTATAAATCTGAGATGAGTTAGTATTTATATTATTTATATTGTTTACTTCAGATTTTACCTGTACTTCTGAGATGAGGTAGTATTTACATTATTTACATTATTTCCTTCAGTTTTGGTCTATACATATGAGATGCGGTATTATTTAAAGTATTTATATAATTTTTCCAGTATTTGTCTATACATTTGAGATGGGGTATTATTTATATTATTTACATTGCTCCCTTGAGTGTTTGTCTATACTTCTGAGATGAGGTAGTATTCATATTATTTACATTTTTCTCTTCAGTATTTAGCCATATTACTGAGATGAGGTAGTATTCATATTATTTACATTTTTCTCTTCAGTATTTAACCATATTACTGAGATGAGGTAGTATTCATATTATTTACATTTTTCTCTTCAGTATTTAGCCATATTACTGAGATGAGGTAGTATTCATATTATTTACATTTTTCTCTTCAGTATTTAGCCATATTACTGAGATGATGTAGTATTCATATTATTTACATTTTTCTCTTCAGTATTTAGCCATATTACTGAGATGATGTAGTATTCATATTATTTACATTTTTCTCTTCAGTATTTAGCCATATTACTGAGATGAGGTAGTATTCATATTATTTACATTTTTCTCTTCAGTATTTAGCCATATTACTGAGATGAGGTAGTATTCATATTATTTACATTTTTCTCTTCAGTATTTAGCCATATTACTGAGATGAGGTAGTATTCATATTATTTACATTTTTCTCTTCAGTATTTAGCCATATTACTGAGATGATGTAGTATT
>JBBBDQ010001030.1:552500-647500 GCA_037127315.1 Ascarosepion bandense | reverse complement strand
AATTAGAAATATCTACAATTTTATCTTTGGTAGATAAAGAAGACCGAAAATATAGACATCAAAAAACTGATGGAGAGATAAATAAATAGAATCGAGGAAATAAAAAAATGAAGGTTACAAAGAGAATACAGATTTGATACTTGTAAATCACTAGTCCGGTAGATATTTTAGTAATAATCCACCAAATTAATATGACATATTGATTTAGATCGAAAGATGTGAAGAGGCTAAGATAGATAGATAGATAGATAGATAGATAGATAGATAGATAGATAGATAGATAGATATGAACAGACTGAGATAGATAGATAGATAGATAGATAGATAGATAGATAGATAGATAGATAGATAGAATAGAATGAGATAGATAGATATGAATAGAATGAGATAGATAGATAGATAGATAGATAGATAGATAGATAGATAGATAGATAGATAGATAGATAGATATTTTTGTTTAAGAAAAAATCAACATAGAAAGAATTCTGCAGTTTTGCAGTTTCCTTTAGATCGTAGCTCTCTATAACATCCCGTCCTTTGTGGCTCTTAGTAATAAGGTTTGCTTTTGTGCTATCTCTCTTAAACCCAGTCCTGCCAACCATTTACGCCAGTTCGTTTTGTAAGGAGATAGATAGATAGATAGATAGATAGATAGATAGATAGATAGATAGATAGATATGAACAGACTGAGATAGATAGATAGATAGATAGATAGATAGATAGATAGATATGAAGTGACTGAGATAGATAGATAGATAGATAGATAGATAGATAGATAGATAGATAGATAGATATGAAGTGATTGAGATAGATAGATAGATAGATAGATAGACAGACAGACAGACAGACAGACATTAACAGGTTAATGATTATATAGATGCATAGATAGGTATTTAATACGCTGATAGTATATATATATGCATATACATATATAACATTTGTAAACTAGTTGTTACGCAACCTGGGTTTTACCATGTGATGTGTTCAGGCGATTTGCAAAGCGCCTGAACACACCACATGACAGAAACCTAAGTCGCGTAATAACTACTTTACAAATGTAAAATATTCTAAAGTCCTACAATATAATTGTATTGAACACTTTTTAATACAAATTTGCACTGGTCTAATTTTATTATGACCAAAAATTTATATATATATATATATATATATATATATATATATATATATATATATATATTAGAATCGACGACTGACGCCAAATCGGTCGGGTTTAAATCCTGGGTTAATAGCAATCGGAGTCTAACCGGTACTGATGAGCTGTGATACAGAGAACCAGATCTGTCTGCGGATAACTATATATATATATATATATGTATGTATGTATTTAGATAGATAGATAGATAGATAGATAGATAGATAGATAGATAGATAGATAGATATGAAAAGATTGAGATAGTTGTTAATAGGCCGATAGATAGAAATACAGATAGGTATGAACAGATTAAGATATATGGATAGGTATATAGATGTGTAGATAGATAGCATAGATATTTGTGGATAGACAGGTTATATTTATCAATCTACCTGATTGATGAACAGATTGAGACAGACAGACAGACAGACAGACAGACACAATTCCACTGAATACAGTACGATGAAACTTCGATAAGAATAACAATTATTTTAGAATTAGCAGATGTATACGTCAATAAACACGTGTTTTTATCTTTTTCTTCCGCTTGTTTTTTTTTTCTTCTGGTTTCTTTATTCTTGAGCGTCTTTTTTTTTTTTCGTAGTCAAATGTTTCATGTGAAATGTACCGAGAAGAACAGAGATGCGGGTAGGAACATTTTCCTCCAAGCAAGTTACCAACTGAACACCGTCATTTACTCTACCTCACTCCCCCCCAACCTTTTACACTCATAAACACCCAGACATGCGCAGTTGTTACATTCAGTGAGGAGTTCAATTTTCCTTGCTGTTCGTTACCCGCTACTTTAACACTCTCACCCATACTGATTTGAACGCGACTAAGCTTTAATATGACACACAAATGCAGACAGCAGCAAGGACCTGCACCAATGAGAAAGCAGAGATGCACACTTGCGCGGGAAAACAGTGCCGCGCATGCGTAGAGTCACAAAGTGACATTTATTCAGCGCGCTGTGGTTTTCATTTGAAAACTGCCAATAATAGTCGGCGCGTTTCCATTCTTTGTGAAAGCAGAGACTAAAATTAACATCATTGACGTAAGTAGAATGTCATTGAAACTGGAGAAAGAAGGACAGAGTAAAACCGGGTAGAAAGAGAAAGAAAAAAAGAGAAGAGAGATTGACGAAAAAAACAAATGTACAATAAGATAATAAAAAAGAGAAAGAAAGAAAGAGTGAGAAGAGGAAACTAAAAATAAAGAAAGTGTGTGTAGTCAGCCTATGAACATTTCAGCCCACCCTCGTACGTGGAAAGTAACACTGCAGTTATTAATAAGGAGAATTGAAATTAATGCATGCAAGATTTCACAGCACTATAATCATTCCTTCATAGTCACCCTATGAAGCTTTCAGCCCACCCTCGTACGTCGAAAGAAACACTGCAGTCATTAATAAGAAGAGTTGAAATTAATGCATGCATGAGTTTACATCTCTAGAATCATTCCTTCATAGTCAGCCTATGAATATTTCAGCCCACCCTCGTACGTGGAAAGAAACACTGCAGTCATTAATAAGAAGAGTTGAAATTAATGCATGCAAGATTTCACAACACTAGAATCATTCCTTCATAGTCAGCCTATGAACATTTCAGCCCACCCTCGTACGTGGAAAGAAACACTGCAGTTATTAATATGAAGAGTTGGAATTAATGCATGCAAGATTTTACATCTTTAGAATCATTCTTTCATAGTCAGCCTATGAACCTTTCTGCCCACACTCGTGTACACTCTCAGAAATAGATATATGATGCATCAGGTTTAATGATTTGAACCCCAGATCCTTCTGTTCTCGCCTCTTTACGACAGCCAGTTAATTAATTCATAATTCAATTAATTAATTGATACAGTTTGCGAATTTTACGTTGCTATCGTCACTACGCTCCATATTTCTGCTGGAATTGTGCTTCACGGTGGCATTCAAGGCAAAGTAGTTTCTTTTAAATCAGCAAATACCAATAAGAAAAGAAATCGACAAAGTGAAAGCTACACGAACCAGAGGCGCCCACAACAATAACTGAAGGTAACATCTTTATATGTCATGTTTCCTTAGAACGAAGTCAACCATTAACTCCCTACAATGTCCTGTTCTTTGCAATTCTGAATAAATGTTTTTCGTTATCTCTCCTAAACCTTACCCCGATACCCATTTACTGTTTTACACTGTCTACGTACGAATCTGTACTGTGAGTATCAGAATTTCCAAGCCCTGCTTCCTCATTATGTGCAGCAGAAATTTTAACAGCCTCTTCATAAGTCTGTTTTTTTTTGTTTCCATTTCTTTAAAAACCTGATCATTGCTCAAATGTTCGGTCTATGGTATCTTCAGCATCCTTATATAGAGCTACATATCTGTTGCTTCACGTCCCTTTTCCGTCTATGAAAAGATCGCATTAACCGCATTTCAGTAATCCTAGAAATCAATCAATAATAATAGTGTTATTATTTTCGAAGGTTCCACCCTTTTACCGTTAAATCAACCAAATGCAGCCGACAATTCTACTGCATCAGCTTCTTTTCTCGCACCTCCCGCCTGTGGAACTCCCTTCCATATGCTTGCTTTCCTGACGGCTACAACCACCAGGATTTTAAATGCAATGTCAATTCCCTTCACTTATCCAGTTGACTCCAGTCCTTTCTACATCACTCCGTGTATCTTATTCTTTTTCTTTTTCTCTACTTTTATCTGTCTTCGCTCCTGTGTTCTCATCCTTCTCTTGCTCTTTCTCTTTCACCCCCTGTAGCTGGTTCGTCTTTTTTTCATTCTCCTTCTACCTAAAATTTGCTCTTATATGTAATCCCTTGCGCATCAGTAGCAGTACCGCCTTGCTTGGGGTGAAACGATTAAAAAACCGCTATGAACCACCAGTGATCTATAACTTATATGTAACCTTAAATTTAGTTGGTCATTAGCTTTTTATTTATATTTTGCTGGATTTTAAATATTATTCTCGACAAAAAGCCCTCGAAAAATTACAAAACTTTTGCAAGAATGTAATTTGGAATTGAAAAAAATTTGTTTCCTTCTACCATGCTTTGTCTTTACAAGAGTTAGATTACACAATAAAAAAAAAGGTGTTCTGCTGCACGATCTGAGCTAGGGCTTCCTAATCCTAACATTCTAGCCTTGATACTGTTCCAAAATTATTTACGCCGTCTTGTAGCAGATTATTTATTTCCCATCCTATAGCCTCTTTCCAAAAGACGGACTGTTGAAAACCTGCCACTACACTATCGTTATTTCCCCAGCAAATGTTCAGATGAGCTCCATTCTTTGGTCCTAATAATTCAGAGTTTTAATTCTAGGACACGATATGTTCCTTTCACGAAGCATCCTAATTTCCTTCGTTTTTAATTGTAATGAAGAAGTTACATTCAAACAATTTTTTTCAAGAACTGCTATGTGGTAGAACAGATTTGCATACTTTCCTGAACAGTAAAAGTTTTAACCTCTTCATGTCATAAGTCAGCTATTATCCATCCTTTTTATTCTCACTTCCTGTTATATTCATATCGAACACATCATTCAGTAAACCCTAACTTGAGTGGCTCTCCATCTTTACACTGAATAGACTTCAATGAATAAACTGACCAGATAGAAAATTATTCTCGAGAGGTACTGATGCAGACATTCTTACGTTCTAATTGACAATGAAAATCCTGGAAAAGCAAAGACCATTGATAATTTCTTTATTTACTTTGCTGTTGACTTTAAGATCAACTTACTCGCTAAGGGTACCATGTAACCCAATACTACCTGCCACATCGTCGGGTCATAGGTGATTATTAACGATTCCGCTATCAGGATCTTCTGACGAGGAGGGTGGTTATATATATGTCAAGATTAATAACAAGACCTGGATGAATCTCCTTATAGGGCGGACGACAAAGTGGTGGTTATCTCCGATATAATCAATGACAACCTGTCTGTAGCCAAGTTAAAGGATATTGACTTTAGTTTCAACTGAAGAGGGATGGGTTCTGCTTTGGTTTACTTGCTCAAAACAGACATGATTACCTCGCCGAATTTCAACCCAAATATCTGAATTGGTCAGCTGCTTAGTTGTGTAGCAATCCAATTATTGAACTAGCGATGCTGATGGTAATGGTAATCGTAATATTAATCTTTTAAGAGAAGGTTTCGGCATTCATTAATCGAGCGGACGGAACTGTTTTTGGATGAAACATATAAGGTCTTTCTCTTATTTTGTCAAAAAACAGGTTTATAAAGTCCAGTAGCTGTTATTGCTCTATCCAGTATTGATGGGAGTTTACTTCCTAATCTTTTATTTGAAGGGGTGTGAAATGTTGACATCTTGATTATTTCATTATTTTCTCTTTCAGTGCTATCCATTTTAGTGGTTGCTGCTGTTGAAAGTTTCCAAGTAATGTGATTTCTGTTATTTGGTACTCTTCTTTCTTTGTGATTTTGTAGCGGCAGTCCACAACATTCAAGGAAGGGTGATCTTTTAAAATACTTATAAGCTTCGCTCGTTCAAACCCATTTTTAACTCATGACCTTAAAAAGCAGTTGTATACAGATCACAGTTTTATTTCTAAACAGTTTATTTCTTTTTTATGGTAATATTAATGGTAGTATTAATAATCATTTCTAATGAGGAAGACTTTCATTAACAAGCAGCCATGACTGTTGTTTGTTGAAATTCATAAAATCTTTCTTTTATAAACTTTTTCTGGAAAACAGGTTTCTGAAGTCCATCGCTTCTTCCAGTATTGCTGGATATTTACTTCTTAATCTTCTATTTGAAGTGGCGTGGGATGTTAACATCTCGATTATGTTATTATTTTCTCTTCCAGTTAGATGCGCTATACATTTTAGTTGTTGCTGCTGTTGATAGTCCTCAAGTGATGAAATTTCTGTTATTTGGTACAGTTCTTTATTTATGATTCTGTAGCACCAGACGATAATATTCAAAGAAAGATGCTCTTTGCCAATACTCTCTGGATTTATTCACCGAAAACCTTTTTTCATCGTTGATCACAGAAAGCTGTTATATACAGCTCCCAGTTTTAGAAATTCCTGGACATGTTTGGCGCTATGCATGACATCCGTATGAAAGTTTTAATCTTACGAGGCTATTTAATAACATGTCTGGTGTTGATGTTTTGGTTTTGTAGCAATTTGCGGTGTTGGGCGAAACCATCTCTGGCGGACACAGTCTATGTTTATTTTCATTATCTTCTGTACTTAATTTGTTAAACTGATCCATACAGCGAGGTATTTGAAGTAGTTAGTATTTCAGTCAGTTAAGTGTCATACGTGATACACGCTTGGTGATCATGTCACGAAAGAGACATCACTGACTGGGCAGAAGATTATCTCGTAGTAGGTTGCCATTATTTTCTGCGGTAGACTGGTTTTCAAACAAGGCTATAGAACTCAATCTGTTCTGTTATTTAACCCATAACTTGAGGGAAGAGGCGGATTAATACCTTTCCCAAGGGTATTTGCGCGTAAGTGAATGCAAGAAATTCATTCTGATGGTTGGCAGGGAAGTTTCTCTATGATAGTTATTTCTTAACAATAAGACTTAAATTGCAGCAGTCAAAATAACGGTAAATTTCATCTTTTAGATTAATGACCCATTATATTGTCAGTGTGCCACGCTGAATAACTGTCCTTCATGGTATCTCTTATAGCACCAGGGGTTACTTGACTATGCCAATTTACTCGCCAATTAACCTGTATTCAGTACAGGGTAGCGACATCAAGTCGTAAGCCTGTTTCCTGCTATTTTGCGGAGAGATATGAAGCGAGATTGATTCTTGTCTTTTACAAGGACAATAATACGGAGAACGCTATTTGTTTCAGACGGAATCAAACACTTATTCGCCGATTTTATTTTGCATACCATTAAGCCACATGCTATCTTTCGCTTTTGTGTAAATTCTGTAAAAAAAATGAAATCATTGTTTACGAGAATTTGAATATCATCAGTGTTAATTACATGTAACCGATTAGAGTCGTTGGTGCACCACCTGTGGGCGTGTTTAAGGTTTAACTTATACTAAGTACATACTTAATATTTACTGTCCCACTTTTGGTGGGGGATTGTTAGCAACCCGGAAGGATAAAGTTAAACCTACAAACTTACAAGCGGAAGAACTCTTAAGGAGCCAACGGCCAGCTAACTAGAGGTGGTGTTTTAATAAACCACCATGGAGAAGACAACGGGTTACCACTCCACTATCTATCCCCCGCTTAATCATGGCTTTCCACAATAAATATATGAAACACAACATTCAAAATGGGACTCACTAAAAGAAACGATGGTGACATCAGTAAACAACATTGCTCCAAAGAAGCAAAATCAGGTCATACATAGGACAAGAACAGTGCGGGTTCGTTAAAGACACTGGGACAAGGAACGTCATATTTATGATTAGGATGCTCCGTGAAAGGGCGATACAAATGAAGGACTTATACCTGTTCTTTATTGATTACGCGAAGATGTTAGACAAAATACGCCACAAAGAATTGATGGAGATGCTCAGCAGCCTCGACATATCTGGGAAAGACATTAGGGTAATTACGAACCTCTACTGGCAGCAAAATGCCTGCATACAGACAGGTAACGAATTCAGCAGATATACAAAGATAGAAAGGGGAGTAAGACAGGGATGTGTATTTTCACTGGATCTATTTAACTTGTACAGTGAGAATATTTTGAGGACAATAGATGTTATGACAGGATTTGTCATCGGAGGCCACAATCTGTACAACATAAGATACGCAGACAACACAGTGCTGATTGCAGACATGGGAAGGAAACTGCAGGACATCCTGAAGAAAATAGCTGAAGAGAGTGAAAAGAAAGTACTACAAATAAACTGCAAGGAAACCGAATGCATGGTCATGAGCAAAAAGAGCAGCCCAAAGTGCCAAATACAGGTGGGAGATGTTAAAATCAAGCAGGTACGAAAATTTAAATATCTGGGAAGTGTTCTAACAGAAGACGAAAAGTGTGACACAGAGATCCGAAGGCGAATTGTCATAGCGAAGGATGCGTTCCAGAAGCTGAGTTAAGTATTACGACACAGGAAACTTTCACTAGAAACAAAGAAGAGAGTACTGGATTGCTATGTGATGTCAGTTCTTCAATATGGCAGTGAATATTGGACAATATCAACAAAGATGAAGGGAAAACTTGAAGCAGCTGAAATGTGGTTCTACGGAAGGATGCTGCGGATATCTTGGAGCGAGCATGTGAGCAATGAGGTGTTGGAAAGGAAATTAATATTGAGCATCAGGAAGAGGCAACTAAGTTCATGGGACATGTAATGAGAAAGAAGGACTTGGAGAACCTGATACTAACAGGCCAGATAGAGGGGGAAAGAGACAGAGGAAAGCAGCGGATAACACATTTAAAGGGCCTGAGCAGGTGGATGACAGAACGTGGGCTGCGAGACGCTACAGGAGAAAGCGTGCTAAGAGCCACCAGAGATAGGGAGACGTAAAAGGCCCTGATCGCCTACGTCCTGAAAGGACAAGACACATAGAAAAAGAAGCCTGACGAAGCCCATCCCTCTTAATGAAATATTTTACTCCTATACTGTTTGACTACCAAGGCTAGATATATCTATTTTGCCAAGTAAGTAATGTTAGAATATATTGATTCATAGCTTTCGCAAAGATTTTTCTGTGAAAGTGGGCGATACGGTCTCGATCGTGATTTGAACTCGGCACGCCGCCGATTTCATTTTTTTTTTGCACCAATATAAACTGTTTGAATTGTACATTTATTGTCATTAATCCATTGAATACTCAATACAGTTATGTGGTCAAAATATTTCTTTAAAAAGGCTGAAAGTAAATAGTTCTAACCAATCAAAAGAAAAGTTAATATTGTTGTCTTCTACTTCCTCTATGTGTCGTGTCTCTTGAGGACGTAGGCGATCATGGCCCTCCACGTCCCACTATCCCTTGTAGCTCTTAACGCCTTTTCTCTTGATACTCCTCACAAAACCTGCTCCTGCTCTGCCATCCATTTGCTCAATCCCATAAATTTAGAATATAAATGTATAGAAACTACTATAGCTACAAGGTGAGGGATCAGTTTACATAATAATTATAAAATAGGATTGATCCCCACTTTATGTCTCCATTATAATTTCTTATTTCTTTATAAAATTCTAATTAGTCATGAATCCAATTCTCAATACTGATTAGCTATACAGGCATGTCTTCTTCTTCTATGTTCCGTGTCCCTTCAGGACGTAGGTGATCATGGTCTTCCACATCTCCCTATCTCTTATAACTGTGAACACCCTTTCTCTTGTTACTCCCCCAAACTACTGATCTGCCATCCATTTGCTCAAGCCCATAAATCTAGATTATAAATGTATAGAAACTACCGTGGTTACAAAGTGAGGGATCAGTTTATATAAAGATTGTAATACAGAATTGATCTTCCATTTTATATCCACATTATAATTTCTTATAAAATTCTTATAAAATTCTGATTAGTCATGAATCCATCTCTTCTCGATACTGATTAGCTACACAGGCATGTTTTAGATTTATTTCTTCTTCTGATATGTGCCGTGTCTCTTCAGTACGTAGGCGATCATGGCCTTCCACATTTCCCTATTCCTTGTATTTTTCCTAAACCCTGTTCTACTATCCATTTGCTTAAGCCCATAAATGTAGAATATACATGCATGGAAACTACCATAGCAACAAAATGAGGGATGGATTTATATAATGATTAGAATTTAGAATTGATCCCCCATTTTATATCCACATACCTGTACCTTGTAACTCTTAACACCCTTTCTCTTGTTACCCCTTCCAAACCCTACTATGCCATCCATTTGCTCAAACCCATCAAATATGCCATGCGTTGCTTTCCCGTGTATCGTTTTCCCGCTGTTTTGTGAGTATCAGGTTCTTCAAGCCTTCCTTTCACATTACAGGCCCCAGAAACTTCAGCTACCTTTTCCTGATATTAAGTATAAGTTTCATTTTCATTTGCATCTTCTACAAAATCTCGTCGTTTCTCACATGTTCGGACCATGATGTTTATAGCATACCTTCTGTAGGACCACATATCGGTTGCTTCAAGTCTTTCCTTCATCTTTAATGAGATTGTCTAACATTCGCTGTCATATAAGAGAACAGATATCAAGTAACAATCCAGTACACTTTTTGTTTCTAAAGAAATATGTTTTATTTTAGAGCCAATCAGGACTCGTAAAAGTTCAAATCTAGTTTCATTTACTCTATTAATGTTGGTTTTTAGTGCTTGTTAAGTTTTTGAATTTTCAGATGACTTCATTAGTTATCTAGTATGAAAGAAATTCATACTAGATAATTAATGAAGTGTGATTTTGCAAGAGAGACCCCCCCCCCCACTGAGGCGGAGCGTGACACTAGGTTATTTTTTGTGTGTGAGCCCATGCGTGTACAAAGACAGCAATTGTCCAATCTCCATGACCTCTGTTCTGCCGGCATCTACATTACACCAACCTTACCTTTTTTAGTATAATGAAGAAGGGTTGGAATCCCTGGGACCAGGTGTTTTCTCCCATCTGAAATAATGAGAACAGTTACCCCACTTTGATCCAGGCGAAAAGGTCTATTTTGTGATTATTTTCATCTTTGGGATGATACTGATTTTTTGCTTTGAAATTTTTCTGTTAACGTAATGTTATATTTTTAGTTTTAATACCTTATAGTGTCACGTTCACGGGATATCAAATAACAATTTAAATATATTTTAGAATGGTCATGTGCGTTGTGGTGAAGTGGATATCGGCTCCGAACGAGAAATCGGAAGAGCTGAGTTCGAATTCCAGTTGCATTCACTTACACAAATAACCTTTAGAAAGGTGTCAATCCGTCGATTCTCCCTCTAGCTACGGGTTAAATAGTCTTAGTTGGCGACTAGTCTAACGCAGAAAGTAATGGCAACCTACTGTGAGAAAACCTTTTGCCCAGTCAATCATGTCTCGAAAGAGACATGATCGCTCAAGCTTAACTGACTGAAGCCCTAATTATTAATTTTGTTAATTTCTGTCTCAATTTCTGTTTTCTTTATTATTATTTCACGCCAGGCAAGGCGATAAAACCACTGAGACGTAATATATTATTGGTAAGAATGTAATACACTAGGCCAGTCGTTGCGCACCCACATTGCAATACAACACATTCGTCAATGACCTCAACATGCAGAAAAAATACACTGACAGTGCGAAAAACAAATACGAAGAAGAAATAGGGAATGAAAATTCCAAATGAGATGCACTTAAAGAAAGCGCTAGGGGTACCAGCAAACAACATTGTCTGAAAGGAAATCAGACGCAGAAGAAAAACGAGTGGATGACTGAAGAGATTCGTGACATGATGCAAATGAGACAGAAAACTATGCCAAGACATGGAATTGAATACAGGAAACTACGACAGGAAATAAGGACCAAGTGCAGACAGGCTAAAAAAGAATAGCTCAACAAATGTGTCGAAGTAGAGTGATTGAGCAAAACTATTACAAGAGAAACGCATAAAGAAATAAGGGAACTGACTGGACAAAAACTATGCTTCTTAACAGGATGTATAAAATCCAAAGAATAAAACGATCATAGAAAAAGAGGAAATAATCCAGCAATGGGAAGAATATATAACAGATCTGTTCAACAACAAAAAAGAGCAACCGATAGTAAACAAATATGCTGACGGACCGGAAATAGTAAAATCCGAAGTGAAAGTTGCAATGACGAAACTTAATAGAAACAAAGCATCTAGAGCAGACGGCATAGAGATGCTGACAGCCTCAGACTTCAGCATAGAGAAAATTACGGAATTAATAAATGAAATTTACAACAGTCGTGTAATACAAGATGACCTAAGCAGATCAATTTTCATAACTCTGCCTAAGAAGCCAGGCGCAAACGATGGCGAACTTCACAGAAAAAAAAACAGTTTGATGAGCCACATAACGAAACTCATTGTTCGAATCCTGATGAATAGAGCGTGAACCAGTATCAGGCCGGAGATAGGACAAGAACAGTGCGGTTTTTTCATAGACACTGGAACAAGGAATGTGATATTTATGCCTAAGATGCTATCAGAAAGGGTGATTCAAATGCAAAAGGACATCTACCTATGTTTTGTAGACTATGCCAAGGCGTTCGACAAAGTACACCACAAAAAATTGGTAGAAATGCTCAGCAACCTCGACATATTTGGGAAATACATTAGAGTAATCAAGAACCTTTACTGGCAGCAAACCGCCCGAATACGGACAGGAAACAAATTCATCAGATATACAAAATTAGAAAGGGGCGTAAGACAAGGGTATGTCTTTTCACCGGATCTATTCAACTTGTCAGGCAAGACTATTCTGAGAACCATAGAAGTTATGCCAGGATTCATCATCGGCGGTCACAATCTGAACAACATAAGATATGCAGATGATACAGTGCTGATAGCCGATATTGAAAGAAAACTACAAAACGTCCTAAGGAAGGTAGATAAAGAAAGTGAAAAGAAAGGACTACAAATAAACAACAAGAAAACCGAATGTATGGCCATCAGCAAACAGAGGAGCCCAAAATGCCAATTACAGGTTAGGAATACTAAAATCAAGCAGATATAAAAATTCAAGTTGGGAAGTGTTCTAACAGAAGTACTTGAAAAGTGTTCTAAGATAAGTACTTGGGAAGTGTTCTAACAGAAGTACTTGAAAAGTGTTCTAAGATAAGTACTTGGGAAGTGTTCTAAGATAAGTACTTGAAAAGTGTTCTAAGATAAGTACTTGGGAAGTGTTCTAACAGAAGACGGAAAGTACAACACGGAGATCTGAAGGCGAATTGGAATGGCGAAGGAAGCATTCCAGAAGCTTACCAGAGTATTAAAAGACAGGAAAATTTCTCTACAAAGAAGAGAGTACTGGATTGCTATATGATGTCTGTTCTTCAATACGGCAGCGAATCCTGGACAATACCAGCAAAGATGAAGGAAAAACTTGAAGCAATTAAAATGTGGTTCTACTGAAGGATGCTGCGGATATCATGGATCGAGCATGTGAGCAATGATGACGTTTTGGAAAAAATGGGAACGAAAAGGAAATTAATACTAAGCATCAGGAAAAGACAGCTAAAGTGATGAGGAAGGAAGGCTTGGAGAATCTGTTACTCACAGGCCAGATAGAGGGAAAGAGATACAAGAGAAAGTAGCGGATAACATATTTGAAGGGCCTGTGCAGGTGGATGGCAGGGCGGGGTTTAGAATGTTGTAACAAGAGAAAGCGTGCTGAGTGGCACCAGGGATAGGGAGACGTGAAAGGCCATGTTCGCCTGCGTCCTGAAGGGACATATCACCTAGAAGAAGATCTTAACAGTGTGACTCACTTTCGTAATTTCCAGTCTTGTATGTAAATGAATATTCTACTCAATACATGGGTACTGGCATTTTGGGAGGGTATGTCCGCCAGTTGCTGGTCATGTGATCTGAATGTTTCTACCGACTTGTATCTGAACTCAATGTCAGTGTTTCTGTTGTAAACAACGTATTACAGTTGAATGGCTGCACTGACAGTAACTGAGAGAAAATTAAAGACATATTCGACGGTTTACAAAAGATGCCCCTGGGAAATTATATACACACGCATGCGCGAACAGACAGACCCCCCCCACACACACACTTACACACACATAGAACCACACAAACATACATTCAATCTAACACACAATTTATGTCTGTTATATTTTTACTGCGTGTTTGAAGTGTTTATTATATTTTTGAATCAATATTTCTTCTTGATGGATTAATTTTTCCACAGTTGAAGTCCTAAAAACAAATATCGGCTCGGTTAAATTATTATCTTTATTTTCTCTCCGACCCGTTATTGGACAAATAATTTTCTCCTCGGCTCGATTATTTTGTTTCACGTTTATTAAACAACTGTCATATGTCCGCCGATGGCTTGGTGGTTGAATCTCTAGCTGCTGATAAATCTGTCGGGTTTCAGTCCTGGGAGGAGGCGGACATTGAATCTAACTGCACTGATGATCTGCCAAACAGGCCTGTATCCAGATCATATATTTATATATACATGGTTTAATAAACATGAAAGACAATTATATATTGGCCAGGTTATTTTAAAAACGTATTATTTTTTGAAATACCATTAATCGCCGATTATGTATAAAATATAAATCACATGTACTTTAAATACAATATATACATAAATAATTTTAGCGTATGATGTATCATACGCCAGTAGCCAGAGTGTTCTAATTCATTACTGAATGAGCGATGCGTAGATCCTAGAGTAGCTACTGCTTTTTCAAAGTCTACCATTCTTCCAGAGTGCTCAATCAGGGTGTGAGAGCGTAAATAGTCATCCGCAGACAGATCTGTTTAGCTGTATCACAGCTCATCATTACGATTAGACATCCGATTGCTTTTAACCCAGGATTGAAATCCGACCGAATTGGCGTCAGTCGGCGATTCTACCTCTGAGCTATGTATATATCCAGGGTTCGATTTGTCGTCTAAAAGCAAAAATGAAAATAACATTGACATCACATTTGAACAGATACATTTACCAAAACTGGACAAAAATATATTGAAATACAAAACAGTAATTTATTGGATAAAATCATCATTGGCTTTAACCGTAGCTATCACATGATTTTGGAATCTCCTGCAACACTTCTGGGCGGTCTGTTTGTTTAAGTTAGTGAATACTGCAATAATCATTGTGGCTTTCAGTTCACCTTTGATGTTACAAAGAGTTTTGTTGGTCTTTCACTTAACTGCACTGCACACGTAATAATCAAGGGATTTGCAGTCTGGGGAGTTAAGTGACCAGATATAAGAAGTGATGTGCTCACAGAAATTGTCTGACAGCCATGACTGGGTTTTCCGTCTCGCGTGGCATGGTGTAGAGTCCGGTTGTCAAACATAGAGCTTTCTAGTAGCAACCCTCTTGACCCAGGGCAGCGCCACTTTCTCAAGGGACTTGAGTCTGAGTTTCTGTTGGAAGATGAATGGAGGCATAACGTCGTTATTACTAGTAATCTTTCAAACACCTTCATAATCACCATTAAATTTGTCCAACTCTTTCCGAAACCTTTGCACTGTTTTCATATTGGCACCAAAACACTGAAATGTTCGTGTTAGAGTTTCCGGTGTGAATGCCAAGCAAAATCGTTTCCAAATTTCAGGCGGAGTGAATTGCTTCACAGTGGTCTTTTACTTACAGACACACACTATTTAACTGACCAGACAACATTGTGCAATCTACAAAATAAGAAAGAAACAATGTACATGCAAAACATTTAACATGTAATATGGCGAAAATTACACATCGCACGCTGCACACACACACACACACACACACACACACACACACACACGCATATATATATATATATATATATATATATATATATATAGTTATGTATCAATTTTACATTGCCCTGTACAAGATATTGTGAAACCCCGAACAATTATTTTTCGGGGTTTCACAATATCTCGTACAGGGCAATGTAAAATTGATACATAACTATATAGTTATATTATATTAAGCTCTATAATACTCATTATATTGAGCACTGTTTATAATAAAATAAATGCCAGAGTACTCCAAATAAAAAAAAACCTCAGTCCTCTTCCCTTGGAATTATATATATATATAAAAATGACGAGGGTGGACGTTGTGTAAGTATTGTTTAAAACGCTAACGACACCTTGAAATTTTTCAAAAAGCCAAAACTTCAGGGTAGAAAAATATACATTATCACCCACAAAGTCAGGGATCAGTTAATGCATTGATTATAATATAGAATCGATCCCCCACTTTATATTATCTATATCTATATATTTTGCCATTCCCCCTTCCACCCTAATCCAATAGAGACATTTTACATTGTTATCTATATCTATAAAAGTGATGAGAGTGCACGTTGTGTAAGTATTTGTTTGTTTGATAGATTCGACTTAGCGTCTGCATTTTGCGGTCTAGCTCGACGAGAGTTGCGCTCAAATGTAGATCAACATTTTAGAATGCTAACGACAACTTGAAATGTTTCAAAAAGCCAAAATTAGGAGTAGAAAAATTAGCTATATCTATATATGTTGCCCCTCTCCTTCCTACCTTAATCCAATAGAGACATTTTACAGTGTTATCTATATCTATAAAAGTGACGAGGGTGGGTGTTGTGTAAGTATTTGCTATGTAAATTCATATGTTTTTTATTCTTATTATTCCTTAAACTACCCGAGTGAAACCGGGCTAAACTGCTAGTATATATATATATATATATATATATATATGAAAGCTAAGAGACTTAGAAACACATTCAGCAGAAATCTACTCTTTTTTTAATAAACCTATATCCCTCTCTTAGTGCCAAGATTGTTGTTTTTTCAGTTATTTACTGATAAAAATATATTTAAATTGCTCGTTATTGAGCGTTAACAGAACTGATGTTGAAAAGTTTGTCACTGAACTAAGCAGGACCATGCCAACTTAAAAGTTTTGTGAAGAGACCATATGATGACATCACTGCTCAGGGCTTTTTTACAATCTGTGGAATTTCTTTTTAATATAAAATATAATTATTAGAATTTTCAGTTCGAAATTCTCTAACAGTTACCGAATTGACAGACACTTTTTTAAGTCCAGAGGGAATATTAGCTTAACAACAGGGATAATGATATCAATTTGAACGTAAATAATCAAAATACGGCTGTGAATGCTGGACAATATCATCGAAAATGAGGACAAAACTGGAAGCGGCCGAAATGTGGTTCTACAGAAGAATGCTACAGATATCGTGGACTGAGCATACAAGCAACGACGAGGTGTTAGAAAGAATGGCAACAAAAAGGAAATTGATGCTGAGCATCAGGAAGAGACAACTGAAGTTCCTGGGACATGCAATGAGGAAGGAGAGCCTGGAGAACCTGATACTGACTGGACAGATAGAAGGAAGGAGAGACAGAGGAAGACAGCGGATAACATATTTGCAGGGTCTGATCAGGTGGATGACGGAACGGGGGTTGCCAGGAGCAACAGGAGCAAACATACTAAGAGCCACAAGGGATAGTGAGACGTGGAGATCCATGATCGCCTACGTCCTGAAGGGACAGGGCACATAGAAGAAGAAGAAGAATCAAAATAATAATAACTCCTGATCTTTCATGAGTTGAACAATAGTACTAGATCATTTTACATTTAAACAACGATAAGGTTTTGGAGAGGATGCAAAAGGAAACTAACACCTAACATCAGGAAAAGACAGCTAACGCTCCTGGGACATGTAATGAGAAAGTAGGGCTTAGAGAAACTGATACTCACAAGTCAGATAAAGAGAAAGAGACAATGAAAAGCAACGTACGACATATGTGATGGGTTTGAGCAAATGGATGGCAGAAGAGAGTTTAGAATGGGTAACAAGAGAAAGTGTTCTAAGAGCCTCTAGAGATAGGAAGATGTGGAAGGCCATGAATCTGAAGGGACACGGCACAGAGAAGAAGAATTTTGTGTGAAATTTGAGCCTGGGGTATTTTTGCCATTTCTTCAGTGTTTGATCGAATGTATTTCTTCGCTTGAGTGGAGTCATTAATTTAAATATTAACGCTGTAGCATTACTATTTAGGCACGCGCGTAGGCTCACACACACATACGTGTATACCGTGACAATATTTCGCGGCTCACTTAAAAGGATCATGCGGCACTCTAGTAGGCCGAGGCACGGAGGTCGGAAGTCATTGTCACGGTATAATGTCATCTAGGTTTTGGTTTAGACTAGATCAGCCAAGGAGATGCACCCATCAAAAAACAATTATAATGCATTTTTATTATATATTTTTGGTATTCTGCTGCTCACTTAGAGCTCTCTTCCCGCTTATGTACATGGCATATTGATTTTAACTTAATTAAAAGTTTACTCTAAAACCACATTTGTCAGATGCTTGTTCCTACAGTCGTAGTTATATGGTAATATCTATCTATAGGAATTTCCTTAGTCGTACAGTTCTATCAGTCAGTCAGTTAAGTGCCATACGTGATACACGCTTGGGCGATCATGTCTCGAAAGAGACATGACTGACTGGGCAGAAGATTATCCCGCAGTAAGTTGCCATTGCTTTCTGCAGTAGACTGGTTGCCGACCAAGGCTATAGAACCCAATCTGTCCTGCTATTTAACCCATAACTGGAAGGAAGAGACGGATTAATACCTTTCCCAAGGGTATTTGCGCGTAAGTGAATACAATTGATTCAACTGGAATTCGAACTCGGCTACCCGGCTTCTCATTCCGAGCCGATATCCACTGTACCACAATATAGTAAGCCTATAGGTTATGGGCACAGATGATGTCAGCTCATCTCTTATAAGTCTTTCTGACCTCCTTTTCTCCCAATCAACCCTTTAGCCGTCTCAAACGAGTGAATAATTCTGTATCTGAGTCCCACACTCGTCGCTCAGACATGACACTTTCTGGTTGTTTGGATTCCTTGACCAGAAGTTTATTTAGTAACTTTTATAACCCTAAAAGATTACTGCGTGAGTAATCACCAAAACAGAGGTTGAGAATAATAGTATATCAACAAGTACAAGACTAGCACGCTACGTGCAGTACATACACAGCTAGTCAGTATAATCACTCCACTCCAATAGTGTCCACGTATTTAAGAGGATAGATACATTTCATTGCTGCATATAGGTAGGTATACAATAGTAACTCTCTAGATTGAGTGGCTCTTGGGTTTTGCATTGGGCGAAAAATAGTAAACAAAAATAGGTATTCTTGGTCTCTGCTGATAGACATTAATTTCCCTGCTTAAAAGACACACACACACACACACACACACACACACACACACGCACGCACGCACGCGATAAAAACAAACAAACAAATAAAACACGTGTAACCAATAAATATACAATTTATACTAGAAAAACCCGTGAAAATTTCACTGATCTCCTATTTAAAATTTCTGATGAATCTTAATTCTTAAGTTAATTATTGAATAAGCCCATGGCAAGTTCCACGACAATAAAATATCCGTAGGAATTTCCTTAGTTGCATGGTTAAATATCAGAGATGAACAACTTTAATAAAATACCGCAATAACAATCATAAATATGACTGCTGGTTGTTATTTTAAGAAGTGGGTACAAATGAAAAGTTATGAAATTGAAAAAAATTTCAACTTTTTTTGAAACACCTGATAAACATTTCTATCTTTCCTTCTTTTATTGATACATTCATTCATGTCTTGCTTCAAAACAGAATAACCCATTATTTATGAGGTATTGGCAAAAGACGTTAAGCACTTCTATTTTACCTTCGTGAGAAAAAAAAAAATTCCCGTCTTTCAAACATTTCTCTTAATAATAGTTTAAAAATAATTCAGCGAACGTTGTTATTTTATATATGGTAACTGGATTTTTGGCGATTGACTTATTCGGTTTAAGTCGTTCGATGTTGTGCGTGTGAAAAATGTCGCTTTTATCGTGGTTGCCATGCTTCTCGGCCTTTTGGCTGGGGAGCGAAATGACCAAAATAAGACCAGTACAGACCAGTTCTGAACCTATCCACTGCGGTGGATAGGTAATATTTGACCAGTACCTGGGCGTACGCGCTCGGGTTCCCCACATTAAAAAAGACCTTGTGTTACATCTCTCTCAAGTGGGGGAGAAGAGTAAATAATGCTTCTCGGCCTTTTGGCTGGGGAGCGAAATGACCAAAATAAGACCAGTACAGACCAGTTCTGAACCTATCCACTGCGGTGGATAGGTAATATTTGACCAGTACCTGGGCGTACGCGCTCGGGTTCCCCACATTAAAAATGACCTTGTGTCACATCTCTCTCAAGTGGGGGAGAAGAGTAAATAATGCTTCTCGGACTTTTGACTGAGATCAAAGTGTAGTATCTTTTATTATCAGCTTAATCTGATTATCTCTATCCACTTCTATATTTCCTTCTTTCTTTCATTTTCTCACTAAAACCAACTGATGTGTTTTCCTCTTTTTCCACGTGATCAAAATTCAGAATAGTTATTTATTTATTAGGTATTGCCAGGGCGTAAAGGCCGTGCGAAATGAAGACGGGAAATACAAGTACAATTTTAATAGGATAAGAAATAATACCGGATTAAAAAATCTATTAATTGCTTAATAATTACAGATACATAGATGGATACATAGTATAAGTAAAAATGCGTGCGTGAGTGCTTGCATATTTGTCATAAAAAAATGACGTGTATGTGTGTGTTGTATTTGGTGTTTGAGCGTACTGCCATGTAGTAATCATCCACCAAGACCCCACTCTCTATTGTTCTATTTTCTCCTTCCCGTAGTCTCTCTCTCTCTCTCTCTCTCTCTCCATTCCCAATCTTTCCTATAACTCTATCCTTTCTCTCCCATCCCTTACTCTAAATCCGACTCATCACTGTCAATCCCCTACCCCTTAACCTACTACTGCATCTTCTCGCAGTCCACCACCACTTCCAGTCCCCGAACCCCACCGTTTTAGCCCTCCCTAGCGGCATTTCACGAGACAGAAACGTCCGTGAGTCACCGACAGGGAACATTCCAGACGCAGCATCATCTCCCGAGCCAAAGCGCCCCACCCTGCAGACTTGACCCCCACCCAACCTATCAAATATAATCTGCCCCCCGACACTCTAACACTCTAGCACCCTCATGTTCCCCCCTCTATCGTCACCTTTGCGATCTGAAGGCGCTTAACCATTCAAAACCATGCGGCTTCATATGCGGGGTGAGGTGGGTGCTCACATAATTATGACCATTATTACACATATACTCACAAACACACATACATACACAAACAGACATATATTCATATAAGTACATTTAAGCGTATACAGGTATGTACACAAATACACACAGATACACATGCCATTTCTTTTCAGGACGTGAGCTCATATGGCTCTCCACATCTTCCTGTCTTTGTGTAACTTTTACCTTTTACGATCACTCTGTTTATACTACGAATATAAAGTTGAAGAGCCACTCAAGGTTACTGAAAAGTTGTAGTAAGATAAAGGAATATTGGGAAGATATAGTAGCGAGCATAAAGATTAGAACGATGGTAAGAAAAAGTCTAAATATGAAATAATTTTTCATTTTAAAGCTTCAAAGAACATTTTATCAAGGAAAAAAAAAGGATATAGAAGTAAATTATATAATTCCAAAATATAAAGTTCAATAAACTTATTTTGATAAAATTATAAGAATAATTATATTACATTCGAAAAAAAATAGATGATCCAAAACATCAGAACAATTAAATAAATCCATAAAATTTAATAATTATTTTGCATAATTGAACATTTTTTAGGGTAAGAATATAAAATTAGGTATTTTACTAAATTACACCGGCTCTGTACAGGATCTTGCAGTGTAAACATGGCGAAAAAATCTGTGACGTCATTGGAACTTAGAAAACTGATAGTCAAGTTACGTAATGAAGATAAAATCTCGATTGGGGTTATTTCAAAGAGTGTTGGGAAATCTAAAATGTTATTCATAGTATTTTAAGAAAACTTGAGGAAACTGGGTCATGTGAACCCAGGAAACCACCTGTCAGGCCCAGGAAATCTACTACAAGGGAAGACAGATGGTTTGGTAAAATTTTTAAAAAAAGAGCTAATGCTAACCTTGGCATTAAAATATCAAGGTGCACTATTTCCCAAAGACTTATTGAAATAAATCTGAACAGTCGAGTAGCCTCTACGAAGCTTTACATTTCTAAAAAGAATCAAATGGGCCGATTGAAATTTACCACAGAGCACCTCATATGAACAGAAGAACTGTGAGATTGTGTTTATTTCAGCGATGAGTCAAAGTTTAACCTGTTTGGTTGTGATGGAGAAGGTTCGTTCGACGCAGTCCCAAGGAACGATATCTGCCTCAGTGCACTAAAAGTAGCATTAAATTTGAAGGAGGAAATGTGATGGTGTTTGGCATGATTTCAATTTTGATGGTACGGGACCTCTTGTTAGGCTACGCGGTAAAATTAATGCAACTGTATACAAAGAGATATTGAAGAAACATGTAACTAATCTGAGAACTTCAATTAATCAATCAACTGTATTTATACATGATAACGCGCTATGTCACACAGCGATGTCTGTTAAGACATTTCTTTCTGAGCAGGATGTTACTGTTATGGAAAGGCCTGCTCAAAGTCCAGACATGAATTCTTTTGAGAATGTTTGAAAGTTACTAAACGAATGAGCTAAGGAAAAGAGTCCAACAAACGTCGAAGAACTATGGATTAATTTGAAAGGAGAACGGGAGAAAATATCCATTAATGAATGCAAGACATTAATTTGCTCATGTAACAAAAGATGTCAAGTTTTTAAGGTTTTTCACATCAAGTACTAATAAATTATGAACGCTATTTTCATTTGGCTATGATGTATCCATTATAATAGTATGATTTTGTTAATCGTTTTGATGTTTTGGTCATCTATTTTTTTCGAACGTAATATAATTATTCTTATCACTTTATCAAAATAAGTTTATTGAGCTTTATGTTTTGGATTGATATAATTTACCTTTATTTCCTTATTTTCTTTGATAAAATTTTCTATGAAGCATTAAAATAAAAAGTTATTTCACATTTAAACTTTTTCTTAACATCGTTCTGATCTTTATGCTTGCTACTGTATGTAGGGTAGCTGACGATCGACCTTACAAAAAAAAAAAAAAGGATGGACTTACTCTAGTGTTCGTTGTACAAAATGATCAGATAGTTATCGTACGTAATACACGCTTGAGCGATCATATCTTGAAAGAAGCATGACTGATTAGGTATAAGATTTTCCAGCAGTAGATTGCCATTACTTTCTGCAGTAGACCGGCTGCCAAACAATGCTATAGAAGCCAATCTGTCCTGCTATACAAACCATAGCTGGAAGGAGAATAGATGGAGTAATACCTTTTCGAAGGGTATTTGTGCATAAGTGAATGCAACGAATTTGACCGAAAATTGAACTTGGTTCTTTGATTTCTTATTTAGAGATGGTAGCCATTACACCACAACGTAAGTCCCTCTTATGGTAGTTGTCCTTTTTCCACCATTCATTCACTCATAACCGATCATTAGATTACTCGTCATTTCTCCTGCCTTTTTTTCTCTTCATTATCTCCTATGAGTGTTATATTCACTAAACCTGTTTTTCTTTCTATATGTCTCAATTTTTTTATCTTTAGTTTCTGCGGAGTTTTTTTCACTTAAGATTTCCTACGTGCTCGGTCGATTAAATTTGACTTAGATGCTATGAAGACTTAGATGTTATGAAGACGAACTCAGAGAGCCGAGTTCAAATTCCAGTTGAATTCGTTGCACCCACTTAGGCGCAAATACCCTCAGGAAAGATATTAATCTGTCGACTCTCCTTCCAGCTACGGGTTAAGTAGAAGGACTTTCCGTCCTTTGTTAGAACACGTCCCAGATATTTAATTTTCTGACTATGCTTGATTTTAGTATTCCTAGTCTGTAGTTGGTATTTTGGACTTCCCTTTTTACTGATGACCATACATTCAGTTTTCTTGTAGCTTATATGTAGTTCTTTCTTTCCGCTTTCTTTAGCTACCTTCTGTAGTTTACTTTCCATGGTTGCTATTAGCACACTTGGTCTTTTAAAAAAACACTTACACAGTGGCGTTTCTACCAATTAAAAAGTGGGGTACTTAGAGGCAAGCCGAATCTGTCTCCTAATTCGTGTTTCTCCCATTCTCTATTTGTTCATCTCTGATGGGCTTGCACTCATTTCCGTTCTATGTTTCTAGCTCACTCTCTCTATCTCTCTATCTCATTTGCTGTTTTGTTGCTTTCTTTTACTCTCAAACTTGATCTTTCTTCCATTTCTTCTCGAGCCATCATGTCTCGAAAGAGACATGATCGTCCAAGCGTGTATAACGCATGGCAATTAACTGAGTGTCTCTTATATTTAATTCTCTAGTATTTTGCTTTTTTTCTTTAAATCTCTCTTCCTCTTACTCTCTTTCTTCTATCTCTCTTTCTCTCTTTCTTTCGTTCTCTCTCCTCTTCTCGCTCTTTGTCACATTCGCTGTTTTTGTGTCTTTATTTTACTCTCAGTCTTGCTCTCTCTTCAATTTCCCGCCTCCTCTACCTGCGATGTCGATCTCTTTTTTTCCTAACTCGCTCTCTTTTTCCAGTTTGTTCAATTCATAAAAAATTACCTGAGAAAAGAAAAGGAGAAAACGTTTTGCTTGTTGGGTACTAAAAATGTTGCCCTGGTATCAACAATAAGAGTGGACTTTTCAACAGGGACTTTAAATATCGTTTATACTCGTGTATAATGTGAGGCATTGCCATTATTTTCTTTTTACGCAAGAAACAAAGGGTTGCATTATGCACGAGTAATTATTATGAAAAATTAAAAATCTTGCATTTTTATGCCTGTATCTAAATCTTCGTATGAGATGTTTTACGGTTTTATGGTGTTTCTCGCCATTGTGGGGGTAGATATTTTAAGGCGAAATCAGCAGCTAAGAAAGTATCTTCACTGTGTCGTGCAAGACAGTTTTTCTCTCCAGAATCTTGCATATCTACAAGTCTACCATTCGTCCATGCTTAGAATATTAGTGCCACATATGGTCCAGTGATCCTGTTATTTATCTAGACCTCCTTGATAAAATCCAAAAAAGCATCAGCTATATTATTGGTCCTGGACTGGAGTCTCGGCCTCAGTTACTTTCTCACCGGCCTAAGATTGTCAATCTGTGTATTTTCTGTAAATACTTTCATGGTAATTATGCGGATGAGCTCTTCGCTATGGTACCGAGACTTTTTGAATTGGAGCTCAGTACTAGTCTGGCGTCGAGATTTCAATTTGCAGTCGAACCGTACGTTCTATGCTAACAGTTTTTTTCCTCGCACTTCTTGATTGTGGAACTCGCTTCTGGTTCCATGCTTTTCAGCCAACTTTAATCTGCAAAAATTTAAATGCAAGGTCAATCATTATCTACTGTTCTCATGATTCCTCTTTCCTCTTTCTGCTCATTATTAATGTTCGTGTTCCTAATTCTTCTAAACTCTAACCCTTTGTGTCTTAGTAGCTTTACTGCAGGGGTGAAAAAAAAAGAAGATGCTTTGTACAAAAATAGATTGATGATTTTTGTTATATAATTTGTCCGGGATAATGCCTAGTACTGCAAAATTTGCCGAGATAAATCTACTAGTATTTTTTAGAAGCTGAGGTCAGAACTATACGTGAAGTCGACTTACACACCGGTATATATGGAAAAGTTTTTAAAGGGAAATTATAACAGGAGCTAAAACTTGGTTTTACTAGTACGATATTGAAGACAAACCTTGGTCAAAGCAATACTTACACGAAGGTGGGCGAGGATCTGTAAAAGTAAATGTATGCTGGTTAGTACATTAGTTTTCTAGGATACTGGTGGCATTTTGATAGTTGTGCGTTGTGGTGCAGTGGATATCAACCCGGAACGAGAGATCGGGGTGCCGAGTTCGCATTCTAGTTGAATTCCTTGCATTCACTTACGCACAAATACCATGGGAAAAGGTATTAATCCGTCTCTTCCCTCCAGTTATAGGTTAAATAATAAGACAGATTGGGTACTATAACCTTGGCTGGCAACCAGTCTTCCGCAGAAAGCAATGGCAACTTACTGCGGGATAATTTTCTGCACAGTCGAGACATGATCGTCCAAAGCGTGTATTACGTATGGCTCTTAACTGACTGATTTTAATGCCGAAGAAAAACATAGCAACATGCATAATTATAAGTCTTTGAAAAAAATTACCGAAAGCAAAGAGCGCAATGGAAAAGTTTCACTAGAATTGAACATATAATCTAAGATTTTTCTATTTCTGCTATCTCATTTGGTGACGGTGGACCCTCATAATGTTTGTGTTTGAAATGAGATCGAGCTCATGTATGTTCTCGTCGTGGTGGGGACCATCTCAAGGATGTAATATTCCAATCATAGATAAGAGGTTGAACTGTGTTGCATGTCAGTTATCTCCCTTTTCAACATTGAATGTTTGTTCTTCCCTACACCTGTTTATTTTTTCTTCATTACGTTCAACAGTCACTCTGTCAAATCTCTTTCTTGTTTCTCGAATTTCTTCTTCTTCTTCTTCTTCTTCTTCTTCTTCTTCTTCTTCTTCTTCTTCTTCTTCGTTTCCTTGTTTGTTATTTACTGTATTCTTTCTTTTATTTTTTTTTTTGTATATCAGTTATGCAATAAATAAATATATATATGCGGACGTGCGCTTTGGTGCAGCGGATATCGGCTCAGAACAAGAAATCGCAGACCCGAGTTCGAATTCGAGTTGAATTCATTGCATTCACTTACATGCAAATAACCAGTCTACTACAGAAAGTAATGGCAACCTACTACGGGAAAATCATGCCCAGTCAGCCTTTCGAGACATGATCGCCCATGCATGTATCACGTATGGCACACAATTGACAGAAAAATATATTTGGTGCTCAATGACATTTTATATTTCCAGATAATTGCATTTAAAATGTGTCCCATCATTATGGGACACCCTGTATTTAAAACTGTTAACTTCTAGCGTAACCTTTCATCGAACATTATGAATGCCTTTAGTAATTATTTATGTATAAAATTACGTTTACATCGCGGATAAATTTTGTAATTTATACTTAAGCTAACCTGAGAGATTCCCAAGAGAAGTCCCACCAGGATTCATTATTTACAGAAATTCCTTGATGTTGATTGACAGAAATTTTTTTATCTAATTATTTTTTTTTCATTGATTCATTTTCTACAGCTCAGGTTATTTAAAGCCAGAATTTTCTTTGAACAGTCTAGAATTCGAACTCGGCTCTTGAATACTGAATATGTTGGTTGGTTGGTTGTTTTTGTTTTATGGCATATCCAACCTCGGTGGGTCATTTATTGCCAACTAAATTTTATTTATTTATTGCTGGTAATACTTTTTTCTTTTTCAACAATTTATTGTTGTTTTTACATAAGTTTTGTGCCTAGTAATACTTTTTTCTTTTCGAGTATCAAGATTCATTGGGATTTGTTTTTAAGGGCAGGGTCCCATAGTCCTACCCTGTTATTTAACCCATAACTGGAGGGAAGGGACAGATTAATACTTTTCCCAAGGGTACCAGTGCTTAAGTGAATGCAGGGTATTCAACTGGAATTGGAACGCGGCTCACCGATTTCTCTTTTCTGAGCCGATATCCACTGCACCACAACGCACATCCATCGCTAAACGCTTACAGCACTTGGTATTCCCAAGCAGTCACCCATCTAAGTACTGACCAGGCATAACGTTGCTTAACTTCGATGATCGAGCGAGAACCGGTGTATTCAACCTGATATAGCTGTAAGCCGCTGAATATGTAATCTGAGATATATAGTGTGGTGTAATGGATATAGATAAATGTATACAGATTGGGATACGTACAATAAGACATTGACTTTAACAGAACGATGCTCATAATCTAGTGTAGATGGATCAATATAGATATCTACCTACTCCTCCACTGGAGCGAGATATGACACAAGGTTGGAGTTTAATGAGGGGAGCAAGAAGCGTACAAGCAGGCAAGGTACAAAAATTACCCAGTTCCCGCAACCCCCGGTGGCGCTGGGCCCGGTGACGAGCAGTTGGTCCACCTCTCTGGTGCAATGGGATGGCGGGGCCTCGGGACACTGTTCCCCGGGACAGTGCATCTCACAGTATTATTTTTGTCAGTTGCATATCTGTCCTCGGACAGAGCTACAACTGAGCCGAACTCTGTCTTCGAGGAGAGAAACGCAACTGAGAGATGATTTGGGGTCCTACCCGGCACAAAATGTGTCAGGTAAGGATAGATGGATCGATATATATCAAAGGTTTATCTTCATTCTTTGGTTGAGGACGTAACAGTGCCTAATAAAAATAAGCAATAAAAAATAATGTAGGATAGAAAATGCTTTTTGAGTCGTGCTACCAGCGAGAAATATATATTTAATAGCTCATATATATATATATATATATATATATATATATATATATATATATATATATTGTAACTAAGTTGTTGAACTCGTAGGTTTATTTACCTTTTTGTTCATGCATTTACTTTTATAAAGAGTGCTCGATACAAATATAGAGCGAAAACATTGTAACAACCATTACACTATATATATATATATATATATATAACTTAGAATACTTGTTATATAAGTCAGGTAAATTCCGATAGAGACGAACTCCAAAGAACTCAATGTTAAATTTATTTATTTAATTTAACAGAGTAATATAATTTAGAAAAGAAATTAGATATTCTACAATTTCATGGGTAATACGTATTTCGCAGCCGGAAAAAAAGCGCTCGTCAGACCACAAAAATACAGCAGTATCTTTTTTTTTAATCTTTTTGAACTGCTGTATCTTTTGGGTCTGACGAGCGGCTTTTGTATTATAAATCATAGTTTAGAACATAGTTTAGAACATGTACAAATTATCAATATAAAATTAGAGCTATGAATAATTTGTACATGTTCTAAACTATAATTTATAATAAATATTCATAGCTCTATTTTTATATTGAGCATTATTTAAAATTAATGTTTTGAACGTTGTTAATATTTTCTTTGTTCCTTATTCACTTGAATATATATATATATATATATATATATATATATATTAGGACCTTGAATAAGTTCTCGCTGATTTTTAACGAAAAGTAATATTTTATTTACAAAAATTCATAAGAAACCTGTAACTAAAAGTATTGTCCATCGTTAGGCACTACTTTCCCCCATCTTTCCGGGAGTATTCGGATTGTATGTCAGAAAAACATGTCTTTTGAGGATAATCACGAGTCAACCCATTTTTTAGCATCTACATGAGAGTGAAAGTGCTGCTCAGCCAGGTCATGTACCATCAATCGAAACAAGTGATAATCGGACAGGGCAAGGTCTGGTAAGTACGGCGGATGGGATAGGACTTCCTATTTAAACGCTTCCAAGTCAGATTTAAAAAAAAAAAACTATTAAAAAAAGAACGTTTTTATTTCGGGTACGAAAATGGAACTAGTAGATATAGATTCGAAGAAGTATCAAACAATAGAAATACGTTCAACGTAAAATGGTCTGCTTTTTGTGCCCCCCCCCCCCCCGCTACGTACCTGAGACCTCATGCAATCCTCTACATTTGCAAGTACCAGTTTAAGCCAAAAAATAGAGTAGTGTTGTCATATTTGGGCGGGAGCTGCCAAGTTCTCTCTTTCAAGAGTCGATACAGTTCAAAAGCGTCCCAGAGTAGATTTTGGATGACTATTTATTATCTTCTAACACAACCTCTCTCTCTCTCTCTCTCTCTCTATTTCTCTCTCTCTCTCTCTCTCTCTCTCTCTCTCTCTCTCTCTCTCTCTCTCTCTCTCTCTCTCTCTCTCTCCACACACACACACACACACACACACACACACACACACACAGCTAGGGCGTGGTAAGACTTTCACGGCTATATCGCCACTTTCATGGAAAGTGTTCGGACGATCTACATCCCTTGCTTCCGCCAGGCCAAACCTCCACGGTTAGTACCCGCTATGCCACTCACGTTGTAGTAAACCAGCTACATTTTATTCGTATTCCATCAGTCAGAAGTAAGTTCTTTCCGTGACTTACTGCTTTGTGGAACAGACTCCCAAGACAATGTTTCCCCGATCACTACAATCTCAATCTGTTCAATTCTACAGTTAACTATTATCTTCCCCTCTTGTCAATAACAGCCTTTTCAGATAATCACTATCACTATCTAACTAACTCTGTACAAGGCCCGGGGTCCTTGTAAAGAGTGCCCCTTACGTAAAAAAAAAAAAAAAAAAGCTTCTGTTAGTAAATTTTCCCTTATAGCCATACTAACAGTATATCCCGGCGTTGCCCGGGTGTAATGAAAGCTTTAAAACTAATCCATGGTCCTGGAGTTCAGACTCTTTGGACGTTGGCACGAAAGACTAAAAAGAATAGTTGTTTCCAGTTAAAGCGAAACCGTAGACTGAAACAAAAATGAATGGCTGTAAGTCAAATTTTGATTTCCTGATATCGATTTATATATATATATATTATCGATTTTCTGCACTATTTTAAGAAATGGAACCTTGAAACTTCTGAATATCGTTTCTTATGTCTGTGTCTATGAGTGTATCAAATTGGATTAAAATCGGACCACTCCTTTAATCACTCGATTTTTTCGATAATCGATTTTCGATATTTATCAGAGGTACCTCGACACAAAACCTAGCTAAAAACACTCGCAGGCGCTTATAGTACAACTGTGTAAGTTTTCAAGAAAATTGGTTCAGCCATTTCGGAGTCTATAGGTAACGGATACACACACACACAGACGCACACACACGCACACAGACAAAGTTCCATTTATAAATAAGTTTAGATTGGTTCGACACTTTTTAGTTATAGGCATGGTTTCCCTTAGAGAGAGAAAACCTTAAAATTTAAAATCCTGTCGGCAGGATTTTAGTTTTTTAGTAGAACTTCTCGGTCTAGGTCGGTTGTTATTAATTTCATTGCTTAAGACAAAAAAAAAAAAAAAGAAAAAAAGAAAAGAAAAAAAAAACTGTAATACCAAGAAAGACACGTGTGCCCACTAAGAATCACGTTTATTGTAATAAAACATGTATACAGGACTTAATTCGGTTTTGTTTAATAAACTCAAATTCAAGTATCCATTAAAAATAATGTTCAAACAAATAAATTAAAAATATGTCGGAGTTAATACATTTAGTAAAATAAAATTGTCTTTGTTTGCATTCAGTTAAGTACCATACGTGATACATGCTTTGGGTGATCATGTCTCGAAAGAAACATAACTGACTGGGCAGAAGATTATTCCGCAGCAGGTTGCCATTGCTTTCTGTGGTAGACTGGGTTGTCAGCCAAGGCTATAGAAACTAATCTGTCCTATTATTTATGAGTGGGGAAATGGGCCTACAGGCTGCGATGGATAATTTGTCGTCTATTTAACTGGAGGGAATAGACGGATTAATACCTTTCCCAAGGTATTAATGTGCGTAAGTGAATGCAAGCAATTCAACTGGAATTCGAACTCGGCTCCCCGATTTGTCGTTCCTAGTCCATATCCACGGCACTGCAACGTACATTGTTTACATTAGAATACAAAAACAGAGCAAATATGAATATCCCGAAAAATCAGGAATTTATGTGTTTATTTTTACACATAGACACTTTGTCTAAGTGTAAAATCCTTCGGGATCGAGTGGTTAAAATCATTTGACTGCCGGTCTAGGGGTCGCAGGTTCAAATCCTTCCGGCAGACGTATATTTTCCTAACAATATTTCTCGAATGTTTAGGCCGGTAGATATAAAAATACTGTTTAATTATTAAAGAACAGATTATCTCATTAAATACGAGTATCCGTTAAAAACTATATACCTTAATAAATATACATATTGTCCTACGCAAAATCAGGATGTGACACAAGGTCGGGTTTTACGTCTTTTCGCAAGGCGAGACTCTGGCCTTCGGCATTGCCTCGTTTAAGTACCTTTCCGCCTGAAGGCCAAGAATCCGACAAGTAGTGTTCCCAGTGGAACACTTGTTAATTATCTACCTTCCTACTGATGTGGAATGCAGCAAAATGTCTTTTTATAATGGGAAATTCGAACCCTTAAGCCCGAGAAGTTCTACTAAAAAGATAAAAGCCTGCCGACAGGATTTTAAATTTCAAACTTTTTCTCTCTCAGGGAAACCATGCCTATAACTAAAAGGACCAATTTGGCTACGCGGGAAGCTTTGATAACAAGCAGCTTTTAATTATTTATTTATTTATTTTTACATAAGGGGCACTCTATACAAGGCCCGTGGTTTACTCGAGATAAATGATTATCTTGAAAGGCTGTTTTTATTGACAGAAGAGGAAAATAATGGTAAACTTGAACAGATTGAGATTGTAGTGATCGGGGAAACATTGTCTTGAGAGTCTGTTCCACAAATATTTCCCGTAGACTCTGCAGAGTCCGACATGTAGTATTCCGGGTCAAACACTGGCACTGAATTCTCTTTGAGTTCATTATTTAAGGCGTCTTGCCTAGTTTATTTGTGTTACTGGGTGTGTTTTATTTAGTCCTCAACAGATGGGTTCCCCCAACGGGTGTAAGAATGCCCTGAAATTTGATTCGGATAGCGCTTCAGCAATGTCTTCATGTTTTCAGCTTTGTATTCACTTCCGTCATTCCATCCGACCTTGACAGATTAATCTTTTTTCAAAGCAGGACTTCAATTGATTCAAAATGACACTTATACTTAGCATCAGAAAAGACACTACTAAAATTTCTGGGAAGCATAATGAGGAAGGAGGGTCTAGAAAATTTGACACAAACAAGACATATTGAAGACAAGAAGGTCGAAATTAAAACAGGGAATGGCTTACCTAATAAGTATGTGTAAATGAATAGCAGAACAAGGGTATAGGAAGGATAGTAAGAAGCTAAGAGTTACAAAATAACTGGAAGATGTGGAGAGCCATGATCACCGACATCATTATAGGAAATGGCACATAGAAGAAGAAGCGGAAGGAGGCAGCAATGTTTTAATAGCTCTTGTTCTAATTCGCATCAAACGTTCGACGTTCTGTGCGATAATAAGCAAGAATAAATATAGTAAACATTTTGATCTTGGTGTGAAACGAATGAGAGGCTACGGGCAATATAGACGGCAAATTGTCGTTTTCTGTCGGGAAAAAGGACAGAAGAACTTCTGTTCATAAAAAAATCGTGAAATGCCGAAAGCACAAGATACTTGAATGCGTACCCGTCTAATTTCTACTGCGGATCTACTGAATTAAACAGAACGCAAACGGAATGTCGGGCTTTTATTCAAGCGCCTCCTCTAACAAAAATCGACCGATTATTTAAAGTCGGGGTCCCACGCGTACATAAGACAAGGACCAAAAATAGTTTATTTTCATACACTGAAGCCTCAGGCGCCAAGTATTAACTCCAGCTTCTTTTTCATGAGAGAGTCTGCCTGGGGGTCGGCCCCTGGGGCTGAACTTAATTAATGTAAACAGGCAAAAAAAGAAAAAAAAAGCAATTTTCGGACAGAGAACGTTTGTTCGACAAGGCATCAAACGACTTATTTGACACCAAAAGGCTTACTAGATATTCCCTGTCCGAAGCGCGCGCGCGCGCACACACACACACACACACACACACACACACACACACACACACACACACATATATGTGTGTGTGTATTCCTTCCGGCAAAATCTTTCCAGCCAGCTTTAATCTTCAAAATTTTTTCCATTGTTTTCCTGATTCCTCTTCTATTGCTTCCGTCATTTAGTAATGTTTCTCTCTTCTAATTATTCCACGCTCAGCAAACCTTTGTATCTTAGTTGCTCTACTACCTTTCTTGGGGTGAACTCGAATAATATATATATATATATATATATATATATATATATATAGTGTATCGAGGCAGCAAATAATTTTCTAAACACATAAACGTAATAGACATCCATTGTCTCTTATATTTAACAGTATATGTTTTAAATATATATATATATATATACACACATATATATATTATTTAAATGAAAATAATTTTCACAATTAATGATCTAACATGATGACGAGGTAGTAATCTTGAAACATAGAATTTTGCGTGTCGCAATGTATTTTTAATTAAGAAACAAATTTAATTATATGATTATATGATGCTCTGCAATATTTATTGTATTCAGCACTTTTATAAAGGAAAGTAAATGTCGGAGAACTCGGAATTGTAAAACTGTTGTTCTCTGTAGCTGGATATATATATATCTAAACTTATTTATAAATGGAACTTTGTCTGTGTGTGTGTATCCGTTGCCTATAGACTCCGAAACGGCTGAACCGATTTTCTTGAAAACTTACACAGTTGCACTATAAGCGTCTGCGAGTGTTTTTAGCTAGATTTTGTGTCGAGGTACCCCCCATAAATAATGAAAATCGATAATCAAAAAAATCGGGTAATAGGAGGAGTGGTCCGATTTTAATCAAATTTGATACACTCATAGACAAAGACATAAGAAAGGATATTCAGAAGTTTCAAGGTTGCAGTTCTTACAATAGTGCAGAAAATCGATGATATATATACATATAAAAGGCAAGTTGTTTGTGTGTGTGTCTGTTTATCTATCTGTATGTCATTTATACAAATCCACAATTTTTATCCTATTCTCACCAAGCTTCACACAAATATTCTTTAGGCTGTGTCTGAGCTCAGGACCATGGATTAGTTTTAAAACTTTCATTACACCCGAGCAACGCCGGGCTATACTGCTAGTATATATATATATATATATATATATATATATATATATATATAAATTAAAATAAATTTTCAAAATTCAAAAATGTTGAATGAACATTTCAACATGAAATCCCTAAGAGAGATTTCACGTATCCTCAGCAACACAGTCTATATCAAAATGAAAAAAAAATAAAGAAAAATAAGATTAAAAAGGATAAATAAAAAGATAAAAGAATAAAAAAAATGACAGCAAAATATTTATATCGGTATTTCGTCTATCATGTCCGCAATGTATATATTGACGTATCTACTATTGATATTCTTACATTAAGATATCAGAAAAAAACAAACAAAAAAAAACTAAACTCCTAAACATGAATGGAGTGAATTATATATATATCAAGGTAATGAGGACCCAATGTTTTACGATTCTGAGTTCCCTGGTATTTACTTTTTTATAACAAGTGCTCAATACAATAAAAATTGTAGAGGATAATATAATGTTTTTCCTTTTTTATAATCGTGTCGCCCTAAGCAAGGCATTTTACTGCCACTGTTGTGCAGAGGGTTACATGGGAGGAATGTTATGAAAGGGAGGGAGAGGTTGCAGGGGGTGTCAGAAAGAGAGTAGGAGAAGGAAGAGAATACTGATGAGAGTGGGGTAGACGAAGAAAACAGCATGAGAGAGAGGATGTAAGTTAGTGAGACAGGAGATGACTATTGACTTTACATTTAAATTCTTGGAGATTATAGCTGTCGGGAAAGCAAGTATGCGGAAGGGAATTCCACAGGCGGAAAGTGCGAGAAAAGAAGCTGTTGGAGTAGAATTTGCTTTTACAATTTATTGGTTTCACAGTAAAAGAGTGGGACCTAGTTGTTAATCTTGTGGCTCGAGGAAATTCATATATATGGGCTACCAGTGAGCTAAGTTCATCGGAGCAGAAGCCGTGAAAGTATTTGTAGAAGAGACACAGGGAAGCCACACTGCGTCGGTATATCATATAATGATGAATTAAAATATATTGCGACACGGAAATTTCTATGTTTAAGATTTCTATTTCGTCATCAGTCAATGCTAGAAGTTGGTTGGTACTTTCACCGTTTGGGATGAAAAAAAGAAAAAAAGAATGTATGTATTCCCTAAAAATAGAAACTACTGACCAAATTTCAGAGTGAACCTTGATTCTGACAAGTTAATAGAAACACATACATAAATCTTATATCTTCCCACATATATGAATAGCAAACGGAGTGTTTCTTGTATTTAAATGTAAATCCTTCTCACAACAAACATCTAGCATTGCCTGATGACGAGATCTTGAAACTGAAATTTTCGTTCGCAATGAATTTTTTAATTCATAGTTATATAATCACACACACACACACACACACACACACACACACACACACACACACACACACATATATATATATATATATATATATACTTCCTAACTTGACGACAAAAACTAAACAAAATAAGGCACTGTTAAAGAGCAAGGCAAGCAGCAAGAGTTTTTATAACTGGTAGTAAAGAAAATGAACTAAGCCGACGCTGTTGCGCTACTCTCTCTCTCTCTCTTTCTCTCTCTCTCTCTCTCTCTTTCAATATATATATATATATATATATTGATTTCCCAGTATTCCCTGTTTACCTAATTTTCTATGAATCGAGGACCATCTTCTAAATAACGGGTTAATTTTGAATAACTCTGAAGATTACTCGAATCGACAGAAACCACGGAATGGCCAGTGGGAAAACCGCTGAAGTTTTATGATAATAACAATAAAGATGAGGACGTTGATCCGAATGTACATCATATAAATAAGAAATTGAAGCAGAAATTTTGTATATATTATTGGTCAAAGTTTTGGCGCGACCCACTGGATTTTGAAGAATCACCGAAAAATTGATCTTTGCCTGATTTTTTCAAAACTAATTTACTTACATCGAACCAGAGGGAATTTCTCTCTCTGAAGTGTTTTATCATATATTCAATAATAATAATAATAATAATAATAATAATAATACATCCATACTGCATAAAAATATCCTTAAAATCGTTTTGTCTATTCTGGTTTATGAAAATTTTAGCACTGGTGGATTTTAAATTTTAGGTAATCTCCTCTCTAAATTTTAGGTAATCTCCTCTCTAAATTTTAGGTAATCTCCTCACTAAATTTTAGGTAATCTCCTCTCTAAAATATTGGACGCTTTGAACTGATTGGTTTCAGCGTCTTAGGTTTAACAGTTCAGTTCGGATTCTTTCTGTAGGGATTTATCAAATATTTAATATGAATTATAAAGAAATCGATCCATTACATATTATGTTACATCATTTTTTTCAAGATTTTATATCTGTTGAACTAAGAAGTGCGAGAAAGAAATCTGTTAACATAGAATTTATGGTTACATTTAGCTCAAATTAGAAATTGATGGGATCTTTACGCCAATCTAGTACTGTGCTTAACGAGGTGCGATAACAAAGAATTGGAACACCTTCATTGCTAATGATAAACTGTGCTGACAGATTACACATTTTAGATAACACCTTTTGTAAAAAATAAGGAAAATGGACGTCGTGCGTGATTTGGTTAGTTTCAGCATCGTAGAGTCATTTAAAGTAAATAAGTTATAAAACTTCAGTCAGTCAGTTAAGTGCCATACGTGAAACACGTTTGGGCGATTATGTCTCGAAAGAGACATGACTGACTGGACAGAAGATTATCCCGTAGTAGGTTGCTATTACTTTCTGCGGTAGACTGATTGCCAACCAAGGCTACAGAATCCAATCTGTCCAGTTATTTAATCCATAACTGGAAGAAAGAGACGGATTGATACATTTCCCAAGGATATTTGCGCGTAAGTGAATGCAAGGAATTCAACTGGAATTCGAACTCGGCTCGCTGATCTCTTGTTCCGAGCCAATATCCACTGCACCACAACGCATATCCAAATATAAAAATTATTAAGCATTAATTCCAGATGGTGAGACGAATTATTGATCTACAGTATATGTACCTGTTCTTATCTACTAGCTTAGACACGGTAATGTAAGAGTGGCTGAGGGCAGGTATCGTTGCTTCCTAAAATTTAGCTGGCTGTTGACGTAGCCAATTTCTTACAGCAATTTTCATCTCTTCCTCACCACCATAACGATTGCCCCTCAGTACCTCTTTCATTGGACTAAAGATATGAAAGTCTGAGGGCACTAAGTGGGTGATGAAGAAATAGAAACTGCTGTAAGAAATTGGTTACGAATTGGTTTACGAATCTGGAATACATACCCTTACTTGTAGAAAAGCGAGTGAAAGCGGTTGTGGCTATGTTGAGAAGTAGGGATGTGAACCTATGATGTATAGCTGTATCTTGATGTTTGATTGATTTCCTTGTTTCTTAATTCTTCACTGCAATTTAAAGAGGTCATGAATATATTGAGAAGCAGAGATTTGAACCTATGATGTATAGCTGTATCTTGATGTTTGATTGATTTCCTTGTTTCTTAATTCTTCACTGCAATTTAAAGAGGTCGTGAATATATTGAGAAGCAGAGATTTGAACCTATGATGTATAGCTGTATCTTGATGTTTGATTGATTTCCTTGTTTCTTAATTCTTCACTGCAATTTAAAGAGGTCGTGAATATATTGAGAAGCAGAGATTTGAACCTATGATGTATAGCTGTATCTTAATGCTTGATTGTTTTTCTTATTTGTTATTTCTTCACTGCCATCGAAAGAGGTGGTGAATACATTTAGAAGTAGGGATGTGAACCTATGATGTATAGCTGTGTCTTGATGTTCGATATGTTCAATATGTTCCATTGTTTTTCTTATTCGTTATTTTTCACTGTCCTTGGATGAGTTAGTGAATATATTGAGAAGAAGGAATGTGAACCTATGATGTCTTGCTGTTCAGTATGTCTGATTGTTTTCCTTATTGCTTATATAACAAACTGAATTACTTGTTAACTCACCCTCGTATTTTACTTGAAGTCTTCATAAACTGATTGCTATCATTACTTTAAGCCATTAATTGCTTCATAAAGGAGTTTGTTGTACGTCATCACGTAACAGTTTCCACAAGCAACAATACATTTAATTTCTTTGTTTTTTCTGGCACAGTATGTCGTACCACATTAGTTTCTAGATTCGATTTTACATTTGTAACGGACAAAATTCAAAATATATTCTAGTATTTGTTCGGTCTTTCGAATAATGATTTCTTTCTCAACCATCCAACCTCATAGTGTAATATCCAGTATATCCTTATTTAAATATTTCCATGGTTTATTTTGATACAGCATCCATTATCTTGATTTCTTTTTAGCTAATCAAGTTGAGGCTTATCCTTAATCTTTGATCAAGGTATTTAAAACTGAACTAACTTCGGGCAGATTATAGTCCGAAGGTTCATCCGATTTGACACTGCACAATTCATTTTTGCCATTTTCTTTATTCTCGTTATCCATTTTCTGTATATTTTAACGTTTCATTAGTTATCACGAAAAAAAGCAAAAAAAAAAAACAGAGATAGAAATTAACAGTAGATGATACAATGCAAATCAGTGCAGATCGAATCTATAAATTTCAAATCAAAACGAAATGAAATCGAAATGAAATCTCTTCAATCAAAGAGAAAGTTTCTACAAAACATATCCCATAATAAAAGGATTTTTATACATACTGTGTAACACAGAGAAATATTTGTAGTAATGTTCACCCAGTATAAGAACCAAGAGCCGCTTAAGGTAGGGGGCTACTATGTGGTGCTGTATTAGTGTAAAAGGGGACAAGAAGTGAACTTCTATGCAGAAAAGATAACAGCTAAGTCTAGACAGAGACAGAAGTTAGGGGTAAAAACTTTAGAAGGAAATGATGGTTCGACCTTGATTGCTACAAAATGTGTTTTAATCCTTTCACTCTAAGAAAACGAATAAGAACTGATATTTCAAAGTTTTAGATAAATACCAAAATATGTTAAAGTTGTCCTGATCTTATTACCATCACCATCACTATGAGCGATCTTTTTTTCTTTGAGGTTGTTGCACGTCTCGCTACCGTATCTTCCACAAACAGCTACACACTTAAGTACATTTTCCCGACATGAGCACCAAGTGATACGAATGTATGCAAAATATCAATTAGTGTATATTTAATGTGCATTTCATAATTGACATCACTAATATCGAAGTATCTACAATGTTATGGAATTGAAATTTCAATAACAATGTCAATAAAGCTATTAATAGTAAGCAACGTTTGTCACCTGAATTTTGCAAACAGAGGTATGAGATGTAAATTATCAATCAATCGGTTAGTTAAATGCCATAAGTGATTCACGCTTGGGCGATCATGTCCCGAAAGAGACATGACTGACTGGGCAGAAGATTTTCCCGCAGTAGGGTGACATTGCATTCTGCGGTAGACTGGTTGCATACCAAGGCTACAGAACCCAATCTGTCCTGCCATTTAACCCATAGCTGGAGGGAGAAGTGTCAGATCAATACTTTTTTACCCAAGGGTATTTGTGAGTAAGTGAATGCAAGGAGTTCAACTGGAATTCGAACTAGGCTCCCTGATTTCTCGTTCCGATGCGATATCCACTGCACCACAACGCACATCCACACAATATATTCTTTCGTGAATCTTATTAAATCAAAACAGCACAAACGTTCAACTATTTTATACGAGCTATATTCCTTGTTTTCGACAGTTCAGACCTTTTTAACTAGGACCCCCACCATGTTACGTAAACAGGGTAGAATCATCCTCGTTTTCCTAATTCATTGGTAAGAAGGAAGTTCCACCCGGACTGCTTCCTCTCAAGAATCGCTTCTTTGAGGAGCAGAAACCCAAGAGGATGCTTTCATGATCACTGAACAATCTCAGGTTTTTGTTCATCTTCTCATTATGTCCACTTCCACATCTCATTTAGTAACCCTTTTCTTTGAGTGGCTTCTGGGTTTTGGATTTAGTAAAGAAAGTCGTCCTTTGCGTGAATTCATCATAGCACAAAGGTTGATTCAAAGTTTAAATATGGTTGGATATGCAAGGATGAGATATGACAATGGAAATCCGGATTAAAGCTTAATCCTTTTCCAACCCTATAATAATAGTTTTCGGGTAGTACAATCCCCACCTTGCTAGAAACCTATTTTGAGATGTTTTGAAAGACTTAACACTATGAACATAAATTTACAAGTGTATGCAAAATACCAATCAACAAGGATTTCATAGGCGAGACTGTCACCGAAATCCTCAATATCGCAGTTTCTACAATGCTATGGAATTTCAATAACAATGCCATTTCGATAGAGAAACACTATTGATAGCATTTAACTATTTTTCATATGACTCTGGCAAAGTATGATCTGTAAATCAATAAAAAATGAAATACATCCTTGTGTAGATTAATTGATACAAAACGAATAATTCTTTCTTAGGATCTTTCACATTTTTCTTGATCACGTATACATCATCTCTTTCAACTGCATTTTCCTTTACGTTTTAAACTGATGGATCTGGTTTGTTTCTTCGCCTTGATAACATGACTGACAGTCGAAAGGCTGACACCAACAGTATACGCAATCTTTCTGGAAGGCTTGCCAGTGAGTTCGTGCAGCCTTACAATTTTCGTACGCTTTCTTGGAAACGTCCATCGCAGAAAATGGCCATAGGACAACTAATTGACAATAGTGTCTGAGCGTGATAAAATGCAATCACGGATGACGCAATATTTGACAAGGCCAAACAAACTTCATCATGCCTCCCGAAAAGAGATTCATATTACGGCACAGCACTGCAAATAACCTAATCTGAGGAAAAGACTACAAATCGATTACACCCTGCCACTTCAGTGGGTCTAAAACTGGCCGTATAGTGAAAGAAAGGAAACTAAAACAGTTGTTTCAATTAATTTGCACACGAGTATAGTACAAACCTTAGACTATTTCACTCGAGCTACATTCCTTATTTTCACCAGTTCATACTTTTTCACCTAGGACCCCCACAATGTCACGTAAACAGGATGAAATCATCGGCATCTTTGTAATTCATTAGTAAGAAAGAAGTTCCACCCAGACAACTTCCTCCCGGGAATCGCAACATTGGGAAACAAACTCCCGAGCAAATCCTTCTACGATCACAACAATGACAACCTGTTTAAGTCTTAGGTTAGCTGTCATCTTTCCTTTGCTTATTTTATATAGATTAACACATCAAACTCCTCCCTCAATAGCTTTTAGGTTTTAAAAATTACATTTATTTGAAGTTTAATCTTTGTTCGGCTTTATGATAATATTTTCGGATAATACGATGCTCACCTTGTAGAAACTTATTTTGATATCTTTTGAAATATTTAAAACTATGAAATTTACAAGTGTGCAAAATATCAATTTGTATTTGACATCAGAAATATCGCAGTTTCTACAATGTTATGGAATTGAAACTGAATAATAACGTCATTTCGATAGTGAAAATTTATTGATAGGTGTTTACCTGTGTGCCCACACGCAACCAGATGTGACACGAAGTCGTGTTTTTTAAAGTGGGTTTATCGGTAGTACCGTTAAAAATTTCCCAGACTCCCTTGACATTTTCCATGTTTAGAGTCGGGCAATAAACTCAGCCCCTTATCGAGTCGTGGTGCTTGGGCTTAGTATTAGTGTGCGAAGAATTCCCAGTTACAAAACACTATTTCTGGCATTAACATTTTTATAGCACTACCTAGACCAGGCGTAATGGTTAGCAAGCTTGTCTCACTAGCCCCTATTACAACTGAGAAGTGAGTTCGATTTTCATTGAGTACCCCAGACTTTCGACCTTGTGTCACATCTAAGCGGCGCTTAGAAAATTACCACTAAGACTTTTCACACGACTCTGGCAAAGCATACGGAAGTCTAGTTTGTAAATTAATCCTATTAAATAAAAAATGTACAGAACTTACGGTCATATCCCGTACAATCACCAAAGTTAAGCAATGTCGGCCTAGTGACCGCTTGCGAGTAGTAGATGCTGTAAGCTATGATGTGCGTCTGGTGTAATGGATAATGGATCAAAATTGTTAATCGAAGAGCCGAGTTCTAATTCCAGTTGGATTCGTTATACTGACTTACGGGCAAATACTCTTGGAAAATGTATCTACATCTTCACTCCCCAGCTATGGGTTAATTAATAAAACTTGTATCACTAAATCATTATTATCTCCAAAAATAAATGTTTATAGTCTGAAAATATATTTTGGTTTTAAATAACAGGCAAACAAGTGATACACCGTATAAAACGCAACAATCAATCAATCAATCAATCGATCCATGATATGGAGTTGTGTTGTTTTTAATCTGATAAAATTCACAGAATTCTCTAAATTCTGCAAAATGTAAAGTCAGTTCCATTATCGGATACTAAGGTGTCTACTACTCACGAATCTAGCGAACAGATCGTGAAGAAATTTTATAAAAATTTCTGTAATTGGCTTTTTACATCTGTGTACTTCGAGCCATTTTGAGAAACTGTCGACTACAATGAGGTAGTAATATCCTTCTAGAGGTCCTGCGAAATCAACATGAATTCTAGACCAAGGTAGGTCCGTTTTTTTTTGGCCAGGTGTTGAATTTAATAGGAGGTGCCTTGGCTGCTAAGGCACAGTCTTTACATAATTTGACAGTGTTTTCTATATCTCTGTCCGTACTTTTCCAATAGACATAGCTACGCATCATCCTTTTCATATTAATACTCACTGGATGGCCAGCGTGAAAATCTTTCAAAATGGGTTTCTGAAGTGTTAACAGAATCACGACGCGTTCCCTATCACACTTCATCGCATAGAGAAAAAACGTCCGCAGTTCGCTGGTCTTTTATAATAATTTTCGTTTTTATTTGTTTAATATATTCATCATGGTGAGCCTCTTGTTTTATTTGTTCCCGCGTCACTGGAAGTTTCCTGAGCATATTACAAAGGGTAGTTTTTAATTCTCCTTCAAATTGAAGGGAGGCGTGCACTGTATCTTCCAGTGGTTCCTTGTACCTGGAAATTAATCTTGAGAATCTATTCGCATGGCCGAATTTTTTCGTTGACACATATTTCATTTTAAAATTATAATTTCACAGTGTTGTCCCCCATCTCTGAAGTTTGTTGGCTGTGTGCGTAGGCTGACCTTTCTTTGAACCAAAAATGGTGAGTAATGGCTTGTGGTCTGTCGGTAGAGTAAATTGTCGACCATAGATATAGCGGTAGAACTTTGCGACTGCCAATATAATCCCACGTGCTTCTTTTTCAATCTGCGAAGAATTTTTTCCGCAGGAAGCAAAGCTCTCGACGAGTGTGCTATCTGTTTAGCAGTTCCATCAGTCATTTTGTATAGGGTGCACGCTTCTACGCCATACGAACTCGCGTCGCTGGCAACAATGTTTTTCCAAATTCGGGTCGTAATGCGTCAGAAACAAGTCTGACGTTAAAATTTTCTTTATTTTTTCAAATGCCTGCTGTCATTCTGCTGTCCAAATCCAGGGCTTTTCTTTTTCTAATAATTCATTAAGGGGAGCACACAAATTATGCATATTTGGTATGAATGCCTGGTAATTATATGCTAGACCTAGGAGGCTCTGCAACGGAAGAATGTTTTTGGGTACCGGCATGTCTTTAATCGCGGTACCCCGTTCAGGATTCAGTCTTCTACCATCCGTGTCAATTATGTGTACTAGGTATTTGATTTTTTTCATTAAAAAATCACATTTGGTCTCTTTAATTTTGAAACAGTACTCTTGGATTTTAGTAAAAACTTTGTGTACATGATTCTAATGTTCGCCTACATTTGGCTTTTCATTAGAATATTAACTAAAGAAACGACCGCGAAACAAAGTCCGCCCAGCACGGTATCCATGACTAGTTGAAATATTGCTGGCGCTACTTTGACTACAAACGGTAAACGTTCGAATTTATATAATCCACGATGCGTATTTATACACAGTAACTTTGAACTCACCTCTTCAACAGAAATTTGTAAATAAACGTCGCTAAGGTCAGTTTTGGAGCAAAATTTCCCCCCATTAAGCTTCGCAAAAATGTCTTCGGGACTAGGAAGAGGGTAGTGATAGTCCTTCAGAACAGCATTCAATCATGTTGAAAAATCAGCGCAAACGCGTATGTGTTTGGATCTTTTTTTTACATAGACTGTTGTTGCAGCCTATTCACTGTATTCTACTTTTGATAGAAAACCAGTTTTTTCTAATCTATAAAGTTTCTCGTTAATTTGCACCAACGAGGTAAAAGGTACATTTCTCTTCTTTTTAAATACTAACTGAACACTTTCTTTAATTTCAATTTTAGCTTTCCTGGATAGGTTTCCTTTAATTTAGCAAATTTAATTTATCAGCTTCTGCATTCCAGCTTTCAAATTTTTGGCAGTACGAATTAATAGGTAAATTCCAAAGCTGGAATTGTGTCATCCAATCAGAACCAAATAGGTTGTTCATATTTCTCATGACAAACAGTTTTAATTTACTAGTCTTACTGTTGAAAGTTGCGTTGACAATTAATTCTCCCTCGAGTTTTTCTCGTGTAACAGATCTTGCTAGATTTTATCATGGTTGTTATCATGCCCAATTTTTTTCCATGTCTGCAAGTTAATTATAGTCACGTCAGACCCCGAGTCTAGTTGAAATTCAACACTTTTTTTGAATATTTTTGCGTGCACGAATTTCCTGATATTAGCAGCGTCTAATTCGTCCGACCTTGTATATTTTATGCAAATTTTTGCTTTACTTTTATTTTTAGATCGGCAATGCGAACTTTTGTGTCCGACCCGGTTACTTGTATAGCATTTTTTGTTTCTGAAAAAAGTCTTTTTACCAATGTATGTCCTCACATCCGTAACATGGGTTAGGAGGCAATTTATTTTGCTTTTTCTTTACTTCGGTAGTTTTCAGAGACTTTGTTTCTGTTTGCAGCGTAACTTTTTTGACCTGAGCAATACCCGATTCTTCAATATTTTTAGAATCCTGCTTTATACTGACGTACATTTGGCATTCTTCAGTAATTTACTGAAGAGTTATATTTGGTTCATTCTCCAATTTGTTAGGTATTCTTCGTCTAATTTCTGCATCTTTTGCTGAAACTAGTCCTTGCTCGAATATCAAACATTTGAAGTTGTTTGCATTTAGCTCTGCCAGCCTAAAATCACTGCTGTGTTTGTTAACTATTGACGCGAAAGTGGTATAGTCGTCCGATTTATTCTTATTTAGATTAAGACATTTCCATCTTTTATGAAAAAGAGATATCTTCGGACTGAAAAGCTCAGTGAGTAATTTCGCTGTTTCGGTGAATGTCAGTTCACTAGTCTTCCTCAGCAGAATGTAATTAATTAATTTTCTTAGGAGTCGTAATTTTTAATCGCCGCTCCATCTTTTACAATCTGTATAATAGTTATCCCCATAGCTTTTAAAGTAAGACACAAAGGTTATGTCTTCCTCGAGAGCGTATGTAAAATTCCTTATAGCGCTCCAAATGGTATCTTATGAAAAAAAAATCAGTGGTTTTCGTTCGCCTTGTTAGTTTCAACACATGCTTCTGAAATTCGATCTGACATTCTTGATATTCCTTCTAAGTTTAAAGAAATAATTGTTCCATTTTTTTCTTGTTGTGCAGTCTGGTACTTTTCCAGCTCCAATAAAATGTTCTTGAAATCCTCCATTTTGTCTCCTTTTCCTTTTTACATAGTACTTTACGAAAACTCGTTTTTTTATTTTTATTTTTTTCAGAGGGTTTCTTTAAAGACCTCGCAAATATTTGTGCAAATATTTGTCGCAAAACTTCGTCGTCAAATTGTAGCGGAGTTGTTGTGGCGAAACTTTGCCGCAAAGTTGTAGCGAACGGTTTGGTAGGAAGTAAGACACGGAACACAGAAGGCAGGTTCAAAACAGTGTATTAGTATAACAAAAACATAAGCACAACGTAAGTGTTAATACTTAAGTAAATATAAACAAGTAAGTCCGAACTGTACAGTTACGCTGCTTATTACCTGTCTAGGAGCTAGCTTTAACTGCGTACTAGTTGTCGAACTGCCGTTAACTCTAGAAGTCACGCAGGAAATTATATATAGTAAGAGGAGGATTCCATTCCTTGTAGAAGGGCACCATAACACTAAATATATTTCCTGCTTTAAAATAACCCTCAAAAGACTGATAATCCGTAAAAACCGAATCAACCAACCAGCTGAGAAATTATGTTTTGACCATGATCACTAGCAAATCGACAGTAATATATATATATATATATATATATATATATATATGGAAGAGATCACGAATCAAACACCAAACCACTACCAGTACCAATGAACGATGTCTCCTCAGGGAGACACCATGCCTTGAAAATCTGTTGGACCTCAAAATCGCACCAAACCTCTAATGTACATCGTACATACAATCCATTGCAAAGAATGCAGGTAAAATAGTAGGTCCTCTGTATCGCTTCAGTAAGTACCTGACTCCTCCTGGTATCCTCTATCTTTACAAAAGCCAAATTAGGCCCAAAATTGAATAATTTTGTCATATTTGGATAGGAGTTTCCCGGACCTGAGTGAGATTGAAGGACGAAGAATAATTCGTCACCCATAATATTTGGATTCTATCGTGAATTTAATCGAGTCAGTTTTCAGAGCTTTAAGTGGGGCATCAGAACAGAATTAAGAATTTAATCGATTCTTATCCCCAAGAACATTCTTAATTCTGTTCTTATGTCCCCACACCTTAACTGTCGGAAAATGGGTTACGAATTGTTTTTAAATTTCCATGAAAATAATTACTAACACCAGTGACCAACCATCGTCTGACGGAGTACAATTAATAGTAATGAAACATAATATCTCTTTGTGTAGGAAAGTAAAATATCTATAGTAAAAATATTACAATATTAAAGATATTTCTCTACTTTGTATCGATAACTTCTAAAATATAAATGCTAAATCGTTACTCTGTTTGTTCTTACTCTTACTAAGGTAATTTTTCAAAGTATAAAGTAAAAGTGCTGGTTTAAATAGACGTTTTGATGGTAAATAATAGTGCCCCGGAGAAAATTATTTCGAAAACAATAAGTATACTGTACCAAATGAAAATTGTTCAGGATGAGAAAGAGGGATCAAAGTCATAATCTAATCGTGCCGATATCTGTATTTTGTAAGCAAGAGTAGGCTAATGAGAACTCATTGAAAAATAAACGCTGATAAATCAATACAATACGCACGTATAACGAATCTTGACGGTACTAAAATATATCACACTTATTGGCATCTAATATTAGAGGACTTTATCATAATCCTTGAGATCTAAAGATCTTAACGTAATTTTGTATCCCTAATATTTCGAATTTCATGTTCTAACAAAAAACAAAGCCGGTTGATTTTGAATGGGTAAAAAGTTTTTTTTTTTTTTTCCTTTTTCATTTTATAAAAAAAGAAAATATGATTGGCCATGCGATCCGAGGTTAACTTATTTTTTGTATAGCTTAGGGGTTAAATGGTTGTAAAAACGTTTCGATAATCATTTTTTAAATCATGGGAAAAGCACGATCAGATAATCATTTCATATGGCTCCAGGGAAAACGAGAAACAGAAAAGTTATGATAACAAAAGTGAAATTGGGCATCAAGACCTGAACATCCCTCTGCGCCATTTTGTTTTATGTAATACGGAGTTTGTTCGCGCATGCGTTGTTAATAGTTTTCTGTGTGTTGTTATGTCACTTTTGATTTTCAGTAACAATTTAAATACGTCACCGCTTAGGTTGATTCTTTTCATTCCAACGAAGAAAGGGAAAAGAAAAAAAGAAAGAGCTTTTAAAATAAAGAGAAAAAAGATAAAAATTTAAGAGAAGATAATAGTGTGACGAAGAGGAAGAAGGAAGATGAAGAAACTTAAATTAAAAAAGAGGAAATCGAAAGAAAGAAGTAATGAGAAGGGGAAGACAATAATAAATAAAATGAGAATAGAAAAGGAATTCAAGACGGATGTGTTTTGTGGTGCAGTGGATATAGGCTTAGAACGAGAAATCTGAGAGCCAAGTTCGAATTCCACTTGAATTCGTTGCATTCATTTGCGTGCAAATACCATTGGGAAAGGTATTCATCCGTTTCTTCTCTCCAGATATGGGTTAAATAATAGAAAAGATTGGGTTCTATAGCCTTGGTTGGTAACCGTTCTACTGCAGAAAGTAATGGCAACCTACTGCGGGAAGATCTTCTACCCAGTCAGTCATGTCTTTTTAAAACAAGACATGATCGCCTAAGCGTGTATCATGTATAGCACTTAAGTGACTAATAGTAGAAAATCGTAAGTATATGAAATTAAGAAAGAAGAATGAGAAGAAATATTAAAAGTCAAATGTAAAAAGAAAAAGGAATCGAATCAAAAGAGAAAATTGAAATTGAAGAATAAATAGAAAGGGAAAGTGAAAAACAAAATTGATAAAGAAGAAAATGGCGAAATAGAAAAAAACTGATGAAGGATTTCAAACAGAAAAAAACATGAAGAAGACGAATTGGAAAATAAAAAGAAAAAGTGGACGAAAAGAAATAAATAGAAAATGTAAACGAAATGAAAGGAGAAATAAAAGAAATTGAAGAACTGAAGACGAAAAGGAAAAGGAATTCATAAGAACAAGTAATTCATATTAACAGGATACGATTGATACATTTTCATCTAAATTGCGTAAAAAATAAAAATAAAATTAACATCTCATTTTAACAGATATATTTACCAAAACTACACAAAAAAATATCTTCAAATACTAAAGAGTAAATTTATTCAATAAAATCGCAATTGGTTTTAACCATGGCCTCCAAACGACTTTGGAATCTCCTGCATTTCTTCTGCTCCATCTCCCTGCTTAAGTTGGTGAATGCTGACATAATCCTTGACTTCAGTTCATCTTTGGTGTTATAAGAATTTTTGTTAGTCTTACAACGCAACTGCATCTCGCTCATAATTATCAAGGGGTATGCAGTGCGTGGGGGGTTAGGTGGCCAGATGTAGGGGGGTGATGTGGTCACAGAAATTGTTTGATAGCAATTACTGGGTTCTCCTGTTTGTGTGGCATGGTGCAGAGTCCCGTTGCCAGACATAGGGTTTTTCAGCAGCCACCCTCTCGACCCAGAGCAGCACTACCTTCTCAATGTTGAAAATGTTCGAATGGGAGCTTGAAATTTCTGGCGGAGTGAATTGCATCATGGTGATCTTTTCCTCACAGAGGCTCCTCAACTTACCTTAATATACTGTGAAGCCGACAAAATCAAAAAACAAACAACGTGCCTGCGTAAAATGAAAAATATAAGACGGCGATAATTTACCCATCGCATCCTGTGAGACGAAGATTGCCTCCAAATTTTTATAGCTGAGATAGCTGAGCACTAAAAGCTTCTTCCGTATACAGTAAGGTTTACGCTATCTACATCCTTCGGACTGTTGTCCTCAACTTTATTTCCATATTCACGACGTTTCGGCCGTTGTACAGCTCGACCTTCTTCGGATGATATACTTTGAAATGTCCTCGTTAAAAATGCATCTTAAGACCATAGATTGGATAGCTAATCTTAGATTTGAGTTTCGAGTTCAATCCTCGCCTAATAGACCATAAATGTAGAATTGTTTGGACAAAGGTAAGCTGATTAAATGCTCATAATACCAGGGTAAAGGAAAAAATTAAATGCACTATCGTTTTTTTTTTTCAGTTTATTCACACAAAAGCAGGAGTTAAACAAGTCCGTAATTTTTTCTGCATAGTCTTCTTCCTTTTTTATGCATTGTTCCATCGATGCACATGCATGTATTTCCTCCATGAAGGCTTTCGATTGGTCACGACGCTATTTATGCGCCTCTTCCAGCGTCTCGTAAAGGGTCCCTGAGTGGCCCAAAGCGATGATAGTCGGATAGCAGAAGATCTTGTCTGTAATCTAGGTGTTCCAGTATCTCAAAAAACAATTACTTAATTACATTAAATGTCTGGCTGGCTCTATGTGGGTGTGCATTGTCATGCAACAACAAAACGTTTTTGACAATAGGCTTGTGGCATTATATTGTTGGTCAGCAAAGTACTTTATCTTGCACTGGTGATCGTACGCCACTTTTCTAGCTACTCTATCAGCAGAGGCTTTTTTGAGTCCCTGAAACTGTTAGTATCACCTTTCAGGCCGAAGATTTAGACTTAAATGTATTCGTCATTCTCTGTGACTATTCTGCTAAAAAAATATTCGCCTTCATTGTTGATGCACACTGCTAATGGACCGACCATGTTTACACTGTAATAGCAGAAAAAAAAACTGGCACAATCAAGCTCAAACTTTCTCAGATCACCGCAATAGTACCAAATATGAGAACGCATGAGTAGAAGGCAGTGTAACAAACCTTAAGATATATTTTGGCGAAAGTGCGGATAATTTTTTATCTACTCAACTAAAAGTAATTAAAGGGTTCAGTTAAAAATATCACCTGAAGACTACCGGAGAGTACAATGATTACTACAGTCAACATCTAGGATCATTCATTACCTTTCCTACATCACCCAATAATCTGCATTACTTACCGCCTCCGCTTAAGCTCATATAACAACTTCATTCAGTAACCAACTACCTTGAGGCTCTTGGGCCTTGTGAACAATTAATAGAAACAAGTTTCGAAAAGACGTAAAAGTACGTCCACAGCAGCGAAACTGATAATGTTGAAAATATTTACATTTCCACATTTATAAATCTACCATTCGTTCTTGCATTGAATACTGCTGTAATTCCTGGTATGGTGTTCCTATTGCATGTCTCAAGATTATTGATAAAATTCAAAGAAGAATCTGTAATTTAATTGATCCTGACCTGGCATCTCAACTCCAGTCACTTTCATATCAATGTGATGTCTCTTCACTGTCTTTTTTACAAATATTTTCATGGCAATTGTTCTGATGAGATGTTCTCATTAGACTCGGCTACGTAAATTTTAGTGTACTACTAAACTGGAGCGTAAGTGAATGAAACAAATTCACTTTCGAGCAAATACCCTTCGGAAAGGAAATAGTCCATTGCTTCTCCCTTCAGCTATGGATTGAATAGCAAGACAGATTCTGTAGTCTTGGTTAACAACCAGTCTACCGCAGAAAGAAATGGCAACCTACTGCAGGATAATCTTCTGCCTAGTCAGTAATGTCTCTTTCGAGACATGATCGCCCTAGCGCGTATCACCTATGGAACTTAACTAACTGATCTGTATAAAAGAATTGAATGGCAGGGCAGATATAATTCAATAGCCTTGGTTGGCAAGCTGTCTACTGCAGAAAGAAATGGCAATCTCTTGCAGGCAACTTACCACAGGAAAATCTTCTGCCTAGTCAATCATGTCTCGAAAGCGCGTATCACATCTGGCACTTAATGATCTGGATAAAAGAACTGAATGGCAAGGCAGATATAATTCAATAGCCTTGGTTGGCAAGCTGTCTACTGTAGAAAGAAATGGCAATCTTTTGCAGGCAATTTACTGCAGGAAAATCTTCTGCCTAGTCAGTCATGTATCGAAAAACATGATCGTCCAAGCACGTATCAAGTATCACGTATGGTAGTTAACTGACCGATATGGATAAAAGACTTGAATAGCATGACAGATTTAATTCTATCGCCTTGTTTGGCAAGCTGTCTATCACGGAAAGTAATGGCAACCTACTGCGAAAATAGCTTCTGTCTAGTCAATGATGCCTTGAAAAAGACATGATCGCCCAATTGACTGACTGACTAGATTGCTAGGTACGTCCCACCGTTTTACTGCTGAACTACTTAAATGCAACCGTAAATTCTATTTTTTTTTTTTTAATCATATCACCCCAAGCAAGGCGGTAACACCACTGATACGCAAGGGGCTACGTAAGAGTAAAAAGATTGGAAAAGAGAAAGCTGGAAACCACATCCTAAACAGGGAACAAGGGATGAACCTCTTCACCTGTTCAATAGATGTGGGTGGAGTGCGAACCAGGAGATAGTTTAGTCTATCTACTCCAATTAAAGTTTCTTTTATCAAACTTCTCTCCTATGGAATCATCCTCCGATTTCTTCTTTTCCTGTCACATAAAATCTTCAAAACATTAAATGCAGCATCAATCGCCATCTGCTGTTCACCTAAACCCTGTTCTTTATTGTACTTTATATCACTTCTCCCTTATAAATTCTTCTTAATTGTTCAAGACATTGGTCATAATGATTCAAGCTTTTGCAAGTCTTCTTCTATGTGCCGTGTTCCTTCAGGACGTAGGCGATCATAGCCTTTCCACTTCCCACTATTCCTAGAAGCTCTTACACTTTCTCCAGTTATCCCTCCCAAACCATTCTCTGCCATTTATTTGCTCAAGCCCATCAAGTATGTTAAGAGTTGCTTTCTACTGTCTCTCTTTCCCTGTGAGTATAAAATTCTCCAAACCTTCTTTCCACATTAGATGTACCAGAAACTTCAGCTCTCTTTTCTTGATGTTAAGTATTAGATGCTTTTTCGTTTGTATCCCCTCCAAAACCTCATCATTGCTCACATGTTCGGTCCATGATATCCTCAGCTTCCTTCTGTACAACCATATATCGGTTGCTTCAAATCTATCCTTCATCTTTGAGGAAATTGTACAGGTATCACTGTCATATTGAAGAACATACATCACATAACAATCCAGTACTCTCTTGTTTGTTTCCAGAACAATTTTCCTGTCTCTCAATACTCTACTTAGCTTCTGGAATACATCCTTGCACATGCCAATTCACTTTCTGATACACCCGAAAACTACCTTTTCTTGTGGATGGTCGTCATTCTTTGCAGAGTGACAGACGGTGTATTCTATAACCCACTGATAGGGCAGGAATATTTTTGAGAAAATATTATGATCTGCGTTTCTTCAGGACATGGGCGATCATTGCTCTTTGCAACTTACTTTTCTAAACAACAATTGACTCTTTACTGACCTCACTGACCACACTCTCATATCCATTCCCATAAATTCATTAAGTAGATTGCTTGCTATTTGCTTCGGCTTCTCTTTCTCATTCAGTCTGTCAATTAAGTGCCATACGTGATACACGCTTGAGCAATCATGTCTCGAAAGAGACATAACTGACTGGGCAGAAGTAGATTGCCATTACTTTCTGCGGTAGACTGGTTGCCAGTCAAGGCTATAAAACCCTTTCTGTCCTCTTATTTAACCTATAACGGAGGGAAGAGACGCATTAATAAATTCCCCAATGGTATTTGCGCTCAAGTGAATCAAAGGAATTCAACTAGATTTCGAAATCGGTTCCCGATTTCTCGTTACGAGCCAATATCCAATGCACCAGAGCTTAGAGATTAGAATCGCCGACTGATGTCAATTCGATCGGGTTCCAATCCCGGTTAAAAGCAATCTGGTCTAACCTTACTGATGACCTGTGATACAGTGAAAAAGGACATTCCTCATTACCTGTCCCAAAGGTTTCAACGGTCCATCCGAAGTTTCAAGAAATTAAAGGAGTAGGAAAAATATATATATATAAATATTGCTATATGTCTGTAAATGTATAAATATTTTAATTTATCTAGGTGAGAATAAGATGATAATAGAAATTCGTAATTGTTTGTGAATGCCTAGTAAACGTTACGTTTGTTGGTTTTTCATGTTAATTCGGAAACGTTTTTGCCTATATACTGTTTGTTTCATACGTTATATTCTTTAAGAATGGGCTCAATAAAGATTAGGGATATAATGTATTTGACGTGTGTTTATAGTAGGTATTACTGTTATTATTGTCATTATAAGGCTTTCAAAGTCCTTTCGTACATGACTGAACAATGAAAATCAGACAACACAAAAGTAAAAATATTAGAATTTGTCTCTAGTTTTTCTCCATATTTCAGTCTCCGATGAAGCTCTACTAGAAGTGAAATTAGGCGGTCTACTGACGTAATGGCACATATATTTCTAATTCCAGTCCTTTGTACTTATTGAAAACATCCTGTATACCTGGGAGTCCTTTTAAAACTGTAAGATCACAAATTGCTTTTATTAAAACAAGTAAATATTATACGTAAAATTATATACCATAATTATATAAGCAAAGTTCAATATATATTTATATATTTACAATATATATTTCCGCGTTCAACAAGACTGGCACAAGATCCTAACCTTTTACCGTTGAAATAACTAAATGAAACCGTCTTTTTTACACTAGCATTTTTATTTTCTCGCACTTCTCGTGTGTGGAAATCTCTTCCGCTTGATTGCTTTTCTGAAAGCTACAATCTCTAAGTTTAAATACAACTTCAATTGCCATCTTCTGTCTCCTTGAATCTCATCCTTTTCTCATCCTTTCTTCGACATCCCCTGTACCCTTTTATTTCTCTTTTACTGTAACCTCTGCGCACTAGTGGCGGTCCTGCCTTCCTTGGGGTGAAATGATTATAAATAATAATAATAATAATAATAAAAATAATAACAATAAAAACAAGAGCGATAGTTATTAAAATAGAATTAAAGACGTTGAATACTTATCGAAAGTAATTTTAATCACTCATCGGAACTCTCGCAAGTATGATTTCATAGATCACGGTAAGGAGTGATTAAGAAATTATGAAATCTGAGTTCATCTTCAAGTATAGAAAGTCTTACTTCAAATTTAATAATCGTAATAATAATTATAATAGTAATAATATTGTGTGTGTGTGTGTGTGTGTGTGTGTGTGTGTGGTCTTCGAGGTATGAAAGCCCAACAATCGAGCTCCTAGAACTGAACAGAATATCCGTACATCCTGTTTGACTATAGTCGTAAAGGCTGGAGCAGAACCATCCACAATTTAAAAAAAAATCGAAGACATAAATGATGTGTCATGAGGTCACCAAACAGTCCTCCTTAGGTTTCAGACAAAGAGTTGTCATTCTCTCAGTGTGTCCAAATATTAAACCCATAGCTATCCGGACGAAAATACGGATTCATACCTTTCCCAAGGGTATTTGTGCATCAGTGTCTGTATACTGAAGGTCGAAGACAATGGAAAATTATTACGATTTTGAATTCAGATTTGCCATTCTTCTAGACTGGTTGCAAACTTACATCTCACCAATGAAATAGAAAGGGAATGAAGGTGGTTCGCTAAAATGCAAGTAGGACGGCGGGTCTTAGCCGTCAAAGATAAAACTGGTGAAACTAAGTACATAACGAGGGGCTTGCAACATTGCATCTGTCGGAAAGGGTTGTAGGGTGGAAAATGATTCATCACCTATTCAGTGACAACCACCAGATATTTAAATGGGGATTGTGGTCAATGAAAGATTCGAGCTTGCTACTTTTGAAAATTCAACACTCATAAAGTTTGAATTTGATTTGGCAGTCATGATTGCATGCGCGTTTCAAAATCTTCCTTAATCAGTCTAATCTAATTTTAAGAGTATGGATTTTATGATTTCAGCAGACTAATTTTTATCTTTCATATTTCCAACAAATGGCAGTGTATTTTTCTATGAATGTTTGTATCTATTAAAGATAAATTTTCAGATGCTTAAAATTTCCAACCGAATTTTGATCACTAAGGTATGTCGTTTTCGTTCCACGTGCCATGTCACTTCCGGGTGTCATTTAGTTATCTCCCTTTAATTTCAACCCACTAAGTTATTTGTTTACCACAGCTGTAGCCAGCTATTGAACTCACAACTCTTTGAGTCAAGTCACTGTATCTAACTAACGCTTTTATCTACTGGACCATGTGTCTTTGAGGAAATAACTAAATGACATCTGGAAGTGGCATGGAAAATGAAACGAGAAGGATATACCCCAGTAATTGAAATAAAAAGTTCGAAATTCCAAGCAACTAAAGAAGGATGGGGAGTACAACGGCCGAAACGTCGTGAATATGTTGATGAGAACAACGGTCCGAACAATGTAAATACTTATCTCAGAAGTATAGACAAATACTGAAAATAATTTGTCACCTTCAAGGATGCGGAGACGCTTTTGGAGTCTATCGAGACTAAAAAATGCGACACTGTGATTCGAAAGCGTATTGGCATGACGAAGGACGCATTTCAAAAGCTGAGTAGAGTATGGAGTGACAGAAAAACTTCATTGGAAACAAAGAAAAGGGTACTGGACTGTTACGTGGTATCTCTTCTTCTATAAGGGTGCAAATGCTGGTTAGTTTCCGCATAGATGTAGGAAAAACTTTAAGCAACAGAAATGTGGTTCTACAGAAGGATGCTGAGGATACCATGGAACGAACATGTGAGCAAAGACATTTTGGAGAGGATGAAAACGAAAAAGAAATGTATACTTAACATCAGGAAGAGACAGCTGAAGTTTCTTGGAAACGTAATGAGAAAGAAAGGCTTTGAGAATTTGATACTCACAGGGCGGGTGAAACAGAAAAGACAGCTCATGACATATTTGATGGATTTAAGCAACTAAGAAATACTAAGAAAAAGGTATTAAGACCTACAAGGGACAAGAAGATGTGAAGGGCCATGAACGCCAACGTTCTGAAGAGACATAACACATAAAAGAAGAATGAAGAAGCTAAAGGCTTGAGCAGAATCATCAATACTTTTTCAGACGAATCGAATACAGTGAACTTGTTCGCATGGTATGCAACGATATCCCAAAAAAGATTTCCTTCTCATAGTTTGTAATACTATTATTATTTAATCCATAGCTGGGGACATCAAGAGGTAGATTTATCCCTTTCACATGGGTATTTAAGAGTAAGTGAATCTAACGAACCAAACTTGAATTGGAACTCGGCTAGTCGATTAACAATTCCGAACAATTATCCAGTAGCAGTACATCCAAGCTTGCAGCAGCAGATGTACTCAAGCAGTACTGAACAGGATCTACGTTGCTCAACTTTGGTGATCTCATGGAACTGGTGTTTTGACGTGAAGTGGTCGTAAGCGATTGTTTATCTGGCACGATATGTTGATTATTTTTCAAAGAATTAATTTCCTCAACGGCACAATTTTTTAGTTTCACGTTTACTAAACTTATAACTCGCTTCCATTCTTTCAAACACTCTTCCCATCCTCCCAACTATCTATCACTCCCCTTCTGACATTTCCTATATCTAACCACTCTTTCTATTTACCTTCCCATATGTAGCCCCAAGCGCAATAGTGGCAGTGGAATGCTTTGCTTGGGGTGAAACGATTAATATATATACATATATATATATATATATATATATATATATAATGTGGAACGCTTATTTGAACCAGCTCATTTATTTAAAAGTTGAAAAATTTCTACCGTTATGACGACATCCGGGTACTTCTCATGGCGGATGCGCGGTTGGTGAAATCGCAATTAAAAGTATGTGGCATCTCAGAAGTTAGAGCCGCACACAGCTTTGAAAGAACTTACTCAATGAATGTAATTTTGCCATCATCATCATCATCATCATCATCGAACAACGTGCCGATTGAACAATATGCACATGAGTCTTTCTCTACAGTTTTCACGACTATCCATTACACCTTGTAGGTTTTCAAGTTGATCTCTTGTGCTTTCACGTATTTACTGAGCGTATATTTTCATTGGACAAAAAATGCTAATGTGTTCATTATTTTCTGTTCCCAAACACAATATAAGAATAACACAGATAGATAATAATGAGACTGAAATAGATAGATAGATAGATAGATAGATAGATAGATAGATAGATAGATAGATAGATACCAAACAGGGATAGATAGCTAGCCAGTTAGTTAGCTATATGTAAAGATAATGAACATATATATATATTAGAACATAAAATTTTATACCCATATTGAACTTTAACAAAGGAACACTAATGAATAATTCAAATCGAAAAAAGAGCAGTACAAGTCCCCGAGAATTGCTAAAATGCATGAAATTCAGAGTCGTTCGTAAAAGGTAGGATAATATGTATATTCATTAATAATAATAACAATAATATATATATCTATATATATATATATATATATATATATATATATATATATATATATATATATAACGGAAATTAAAGAAGATTAACGAAATGGCCTTTAAACAACCGACAATTTAAAATGATTTGTTTGAACATTATTTTTGATCGATACTCGTATTCAAATAGATATTCTATTTTATAATCAAACAGTATATATATTTATTTCTACCGGCCCGATTATTTACGATTATTTAAATAATCAGGCCGGTAGAAACAATTATATAATACTGTTTGATTATAAACAGAATATCAACTTAAATACGAGTATCGATCAAAAATAATGTTCAAACAAATTATTTCATATATATATATATATATATATAGAGAGAGAGAGAGAGAGAGAGAGAAAGAGAGAGAGAGATAGATAGATAGATAGATAGATAGATAGATAGATTATAGTTCTAAAAACAAAGAAAAAGAAGGAATTTCCAAAAGAATAATGGATTCGAATAAATATAGCTTGAAGAGAAAAGTAGGAAGTAGAAATGAAGAAAGGGGAAAAGAAAGAGGAAGGAAGGAAGGAAGGAAATGGCTGACATAATTATAAACAATTAGTAAAACATAAACAGGTAAAAGAAAGAAACAGTAAGAAAAACACCTGATATAGAAAAACAAAGAATGAAAAAAGGAAAAGCTGACAGTGAAAAAGAGAATGTTATGTATTAAAAAAAGAATTACTCATATTAAGAGTGACAGAAAAGCATCTGACAGTAAAAGAGAGATAAAAAAATATAAAAGAAAAGAATATTGACGAGTAACAAATACTGGATTGAAAATGAAAAACTTATATTGATAAAAAACACACAAAAGAAAAAAACGAAAAAAAAAAAAACAAGAAATGACACTGAAAAAAAAAAAAGTAAAAAACGAAGAAAAATAGAAATATCCAGAAAAGCCAGAAGAAAGAGACTGGACGAAAAACAAAGACAAAAGGGAGACATCTTGAGAAAAAAACAAAGACAAAAGGGAGACATCTTGAGCAAAAAACAAAGACAAAAGGGAGACATCTTGAGAAAAAAAATGCGAAAAAGATGTAACTTATAAAATACGGAAAATTGAAAGAAGTTATTGATAAAGTTGATTCCTTTAAATAATGACATTTATAAATCATGGACAAAAAGGACGAAAGAAATTAAGAACAAAATGAATAAAAATAGCAAGAGAAGTGATTTTTTAAAAGTTGCCGTTTGCTGCAGATGAGAAAAATGATGGAACGAAACGAAAGTGAAAAGAAAGCAAAAGAAAAGAAAAAAAAGAACTAAAGAAAGAAAAACAATGAGAAAAAAAGAAGACGTTAGACATCCAAAGTAAAAGAAAAAGGAAGCGAGAAAATGAAAAAAAAAAATCAATAATGAACGATATAAAAAAAAAACATAGCTGGAATGACAATAAACGAAAGAAAAAGGCTTAAAAAGGAGGAGACAAAGTTAAAAGAAAAAAAAATGGAATGAGAAAAAGAAAAGAAACAATAATAAAAGATATTAAAATAAAAGAGAAAATGAAAGAACAATAGAAAAGCAAAAGAAAGAACGAATGTTAACGATGAAAAGGAAAAAGGGGATAGAAAGAAAAAGAAACAAAAGAAAGAAAAAGTTATTTCAAGTTGAGAAAATGGAGACAGAAATGGGAAAGAGATGGCTAAACCTTTGGCGGGAAAAAAGCGATATAAATTAACGTCGGACCAACCCTCATTCTTTCGTCAATAATATGCAAATAGCGTGCGGGATAGATGATGGGACTGGAGGATAGACAAGCAAAAAGAGTGTTGGTTAGTGCTGGGTGAAAGATGGGAGCAGAGAGTGCAACGAGGTTGGAGAAAGAGTTTGGTCGGGGAAAGAAAAGAAGTGGGGGCTGCTTAGAGGAAAGCCTGAAGTCACGGGACACTGAAGAAAGGGAACGCGCGTTGGGAGAGACACTCTAAAGTTTGGTCTGAATGTCACAAAGAAATGGATAGTGCAGGAGCCGAAACGGTTGGAGTGAAGGGGGTGTAGATGAGAGTCGGGCGAATTGGCTGACGGCAGAGAAAGGGGTTGCAGGTAGAGAATATGGACGTGGAAGAAAAAATTGGGGTGCGGCTGGAACAAGGAAGTAACAATAAATTGGTTGAACCGAACAAAAAATATAACAGAAAGAAAGAAAGAAAGAAAGGAAGAAAGAAAGAAAGAGGGAGCAACAGAGAGAAGAGGAGAGAGTAGAGAAGAGAGAGAGAGAGAGAGAGAGAGAGAGAGAGAGAGAGAGCGAAAACATGAATGCACACAAATGTGTGTGTGTTTTCAAAAAATACATTGAATGGTTGGCAGAAAATCATTAAATCATACAAGTCTTTTATAAAAAATCAGGTATAAGGACATGAAAATCTCTCATCACTAACCGAAGATAGATTATATATATAATGTTTAATTGTGATTGTCAGTCAGTTAAGTGCCATACGTGATACACGCTTGGGCGATCATGTCTCCAAGGAGACATGACTGACTGAGCAGAAGATTATCCCGCAGTAGGTTGCCATTGCTTTCTGCGGTAGACTGGTTGGCGACCAAAGCTATAGAACCCAATCTGTCCTGTTATTTAACCCATAACATGAAGGAATAGACGGATTAATACCTTTCCCAAGGGTATTTGCGCGTAAGTGAATACAATGGATTCAACTGGAATTCGAACTCGGCTCCCCGGTTTCTCGTTCCGAGCCAATATCTACTGAACCACAAAGCACAAAAGTTGTTATTTTTCAGTGGTTATAACTGGCAAGCAGGTATTTTATCGTAAAGTGCTCGATATCAAGGTATAGATAGAGCGTTAATAGGTACAAAGAGTTTATCCTTTCAATAGAGCAGATTCATGTTGACTTCAAAGTTTTGTGATCACGCCTTTATGATGCTATCACTCAACGAGTGAGAGCATCAAAACGTTGTCCTCGCGAAACTTCGAAGTCTACACAAATCTGTAAATCTGCTCTATTAAAGAGATATACTATTTGTACTTATATATATATATATATATATATATATATATATATATATATACAGATTAAACATGGGTCGAAATACCAAAGAATGATAAAGAACAAATAAGAAACGTTTATCAATCTAATATGTTTCACTTTTATTAAAGTTTCTTCAAATGCCGAGAAAGAACTGACAAAAAAGAGAGAAATTCTAGTATTTTTAGTTTTGCGTTGTTTGATTTTCATTGGTCAATCATATATCGCGTGCACTCGACTCTTTTAAACCAACGTAAGTAAAATTTGTGGCGTTCTGAATTCAAGGGGGAGAATCCGAAGTTTCAAGAAATTAAAGGAGTAGGAAAAAAATATTGCTATATGTCTGTAAATGTATAAATATTTTAATTTATCTAGGTGAGAATAAGATGATAATAGAAATTCGTAATTGTTTGTGAATGCCTAGTAAACGATACGTTTTTTGGTTTTTCATGTTAATTCGGAAACGTTTTTGCGTAAATACTGTTTGTTTCATACGTTATATTCTTTAAGAATGGGCCCAATAAAGATTAGTGATATAATGTATTTGACGTGTGTTTATAGTAGGTATTACTGTTATTATTGTCATTATAAGGCTTTCAAAGTCCTTTCGTACATGACTGAACAATGAAAATCAGACAACACAAAAGTAAAAATATTAGAATTTGTCTCTAGTTTTTCTCCATATTTCAGTCTTCGATGAAGCTCTACTAGAAGTGAAACACGTTAAAATGATAGACATTTCCTACTTGTTCTATACATATATATATATAGCTTTCATTTAAAATAACGGACAAGGTATTATCATAAAATCTTTTATATAATTTTTAATGTGTTCGTATAAATTCTATAAAACAACTTAATGCCAATATCTTGTCTGTCATTTTTAATAAAATCCGTTTAAAAGAGAGATTGTTGCTCAAATACACAATATATATATATAATCAATTCATCTTAAGCAAATCGGGATCACTACTAGTGCGGTTACAATAAAAAAAAAGAGAGGGTACATGGAGTTTCGAAGAAAAGGATTAAACATTCATGGGGTTCAAGTAGATAGGTGATTGCATTTGACGTTGCATTTAAACTTTTTGAGATTGTAGTTATCAGGGAAGCAAGTAAAGAGAAGGGAGTTCCACAGGCGGGAAGTGCGAGAAAAAACTGTTCGAGTAGAAGAGATGTGTATATTTAACTATTTGAACGGTAAAGAATGAGACCGCGATGCCAGTCTAGTAGCACGCTTAAATGTGGTCAAGGTACCAATATATAAAGCTCGTCAGAACAGTGCTCATGAAAATAGTTGCAGAAAAAACAGAAAGAAGCCACGTTACATCGGTGAGAAAGTGACTGAAATCGGCATGCCAAGTCAGGATCGATTAAATTGCAGATTTTTTTTGTTTTTGTTTTTTTGGTTTAGCCGAGAACCTCGAGATAATAGCAAGAGAACTCGACTAGATATGATAAGAATATTCAATGGTAGATTTATAAATGTGCAAGATGTATTTTGGCGAGAAAACATTTCTGGTCCGACACAGAGACCAAATCTTTTTAACAGTACTTGTAGCTATAGATTCGATTTTACTTCAGGTTGGCTGAAAAAGTGACACCAAGGGGCGCAATGTGTTGCTTAAAATGAGACTAGCGTCATCCATTCCGCCAGTTTCTCTATGGTAGTTCAAGGTGAGCACTTTCACTTTGGAGGCATTAAAATATTTTAATGAATGTAGCGAACAAATTTTTGTTAGATTTTTATACAGTTTTTTTTATACAGTTTTTATACAGTTTTTTTTATACAGTTTTTCTCACGTTTTTAGTTTTTCTTTTATGAAGTCTAAGAGTGTGTAGAAATTGTAGATAATGATTATTGTCTCAAGCGGTTTCGACTAATTCATTAACAATAACGAATTTTCAAGATACCTACTATTTTTTGCAGCCACTTTAGCGATAGTTCGCAGATATAAGTCTTTTTTTGAGCTTTGGGATGAATTTTTCCCAGTAGGCCTCGAAAACATTTTCATGGGATTTTTGTTAATATATTCTGATTTTGTATTATGTATTGTGTTATTAGAGTAGTAGTAATTCCATGTTCGGGTGCCTTCAAAGACACTCCCGATACATTTTAGTTATGTTAAAAGCAAGTAACGTTGAATGTAGGTCAGAAATGTTTTATAAAATATGCTTCATTATTTCTAAACGTCTTTTACAATAAAACGTTTTTAAAATGACAGTTTATTTATATCGACTCGGAACGACAAATCGGGTGGCCGAGTTTGAATTCCAGTTGAATTCATTGCATTCACTTGCGCACAATTACCCTTGGGAAAAGTATTAATCCGTCTCTTCTCTCCAGTTATGGGTTAAATAATAGGACAAATTGGATTCTATAGCCTTAGCTGGCAACCAGTCTATTGCAAAAAGCAATGATAACCTACTGCAGGATAATCTTCTGTCCAGTCAGTTATGTCTCGTTTGAGACATGATCGCCCAAAGCGTGTACCACGTATGGCACTTAACTGACTTAAAGAGCAAGTCGTATGATCAATGTATTTATTTGATGTTTCACCTTTATAATAATCTTAGCTTTGCACTGGACAGTGGAACTAACAGATTACAATAGTGGTCTATGACATCAAAACATAAAACCAATTTAATTGAGAAATTTTATCAAATCAGTAAGAAAACTGAATAAAAAGCTACAAATGTTTTCTAGTCCGTTACATTCCTTAAAATATAGGAGAGCAAAGATGGCTAGTAAGTACTTTTTTGTAAACGCCCACTCATTCGCATTTGTTGATGCTGAAGATCTAGATAGCCAGTATGTGTCGGATCTCACGAACTTCCTCTTTTGTCGCTCTTATTAAGTTTTTACCCTATGAAACCCGAAGGCTCATTGGAATAGCGAATGGTGTCTTCTTAAAACTATGCAGAATATTAAGAAACAGGAAAATTCCATTAGAAGCAAAGAAAAAAAACTGTTACGTTATATCAGTCTTCATAGACGACAGTGATGTTCTCACAAATAAAGAAGACACTTGAAGAAACTGAAACGTGGTTCTACAGAAGATTATCGAGAACCAAATTTGTGAGAAAGTTTTATAGAAAATGGAAACAAATGGACACGTTCACTTAACATCAGTAAGTTGAAATTTCTCGGGTACATAGTGAGGAAAGATGGCTTGGAAAACCTTATACTTTCAAGCAGATTGATGGCAAAGGGGACAGAGAAAAACAAAGCATAATCTACCTAGAGAGCTTGAGCAGTAGAGAGTTTGGGAATGATAACAATAAGACAATTTATTAAGGGCAAGAAACGATAGGTAATTGTGAATTTTAATGTCCTCTGTTAAAACACTTCCCAGATATTTTGGTGTCCGTAATTTGTAATTTAAATGTTGGGCTGTTTCGTTTGCTAACAATCATACATTCTGTCTTCATGCAAATGATGCTTAGCCTTTCCTTCAAGCACTTTGCAAATGAATGTGATTTTTAATTGTTGTACATCTACCTATATACAGTAATGGCACGTTCCTATGCTCTTAAATACGTGGACACTATTGAAGTAAAGGAAAGCAAACCGCGATCATTCTGGATCCAAGTTTTCTCTTGTTCAACTCTCTGTTTCCGAGAGGAGAGGAACCAAAAACGAGGCTCCGCCGAAGGATAAAGTCTCGTTTGGGGTGAAAAACAAGTGCCCGGCCCAGCCTTAAGGTGGTTCTACGGGATATGTTTGACTGAGCTTACGTCAATTGACCTTGTGTCGTATCCGCCTTGGTGGGAAGGTGTTAAATATCAAGAGTAGCGCGATCATATTTGATCCAAGTTTTGTCTTGTTTAATTCTCTGCTTTCGTGCGGAGAAAGACCCAGACGGGGCTTCGCCAAAGGTTTGTCTCGTCTGCGATGAATAAACAAGAGCCCAACCCAGTTTTAAGCTGGGTCTACGTCATATTTTGGGCTGAGCTTAAGGGCTCAAAATTCCAACGTTAACTGACCTTGTGCCGCACCCGCCCTTGGCATTTGCCATAGTGGAATGGTGGTAAATACAAAGAGTAGAGTGATTATACTAACTAGCAATTCACTAGCAGTGTATCTACTTTACACAGCGTGAGAGTCTTGTTTTTATTGATATACTATTATTCCCAACCTCCGTTTTGGTGATTACTCACGCAGTAGCCTTTTAGTTTTACAGCACTAACCTTCTGTTACTTTTTAAATAGTTATTATCAGTCCTCTCCAAACATCCTTCTGTCCTTTACTAACCAACGAAAACGCTGCATGTCTTCCAAGCTCTTCAATGTATTACTGGGAATACTGGAATGGATTTATAGTTCTATTAAAGTCCCTATTCAGTGTGTATAATATGGTTGCTCGAGGTATTAATTTCACTTAATATTAATTTTCAGATATGATAACAGTATTCAGTTGACGGACGAATAATAGATTTATAAATCTACAAAGTGGTTATGGACAGATAGAAGAATCCTCAAACAAAAACAAAAAAAACATGAAATATTATATAGTAAAAATATCTATTACCAAAAATACCACTTACCAAAAATACCAAAAAACACTTACCAACAATACCAATTATCAAAATTACCACAGTAAAATTACCAATACTTCATCAATCAATATGAAAGAACTCTTCCATGATATTTATGTATATAATATCCTACACTTTCTTTAAGAAATCAAATTGTATTCCAAAATATAACTTCAACAAAACTACAACATAAAAGAACTCTTTTATGACAATAATCCATATAATATCCTAAAATTTCTTAAGAAATCAAACTGTATTCCAAAATATAACTTCAACAAAACTACAACATAAAAGAACTCTTTTATGACAATAATCCATATAATATCCTAAAATTTCTTAATGAAATCAAACTGTATTCCAAAATATAACTTCAACAAAACTACAACATAATTAATTTAATTATGTTCACATAAACATGTATATGCACAAGATGAGTAATCCTTACCATGTATTTAACTGTGCAAGCAGACTAAAATACTTATATTAGTTTAAAACTCTCAAGAAAATTAAATTTTGGCATAAGGAGTTGATATGCTGTCAAATAAATAAAATAAATTAAATCTTGAATTTTTTAACATTTAGTTGAAGTTAACATGTTAAACATTTAAAATGATTAGTAGTTTTCACTAATGAAGTTCATACATGTAAACATCCTTTGCTTTAGAAACATGAAACCTTCAAAAAAAAGGTTTTTCTCTGTAGAAGTAATATATTTTGTTCGTAAAAGATGTTAACTGGAAGTAAATTAAAAATAAAACCACTCACAACCGTGATAATAAAATATTAATTTTTTTTTAATTAAAAAAAAATTACCAAAGACTAAACATCTCGAATTCTAAGACAGATTCTTACACTTATGGTTTCCTATAGTGAAAATGTCTGCGGGATCTTCACTGAAAAATTACCTTGAATCTTGTTAGTTGTAGGACCCATCTTATGATAAGTCATGTAGCCTACTGGTCAGAAAATACTGCCCATCACTGATTTATACATTCAACTTGAATGTATTTATATTCCTTCTTAACTGTCTTGTGGTATTTACAACATTTTAAATAAGACGTTGCTAACTTTTAACGCTTGACGAACGGGGTAGTTATTACCTGCTCCACCAAATATGGAAAACATCTTTCAATTTTGAAACCTGAAAGACTTTTTTGTCCAGATGATAACTGGTGTCTTAATCGAAAAAAAAAAAAAAAATAAAGTAAAATAATCCAATGCGATCAAATTTAGTAAATACGCCGTGTGAGGAAGAATTACACATTCTGACTCTTTTATGTTGAGTTTAGATCTACAAAGCAACGTGTGATGTCGCACTGCGGTATAATTTTCCGACTTCCCTGTCTTGTAAAATGACACTTTTCCTCCCACTTCAACTGCAGCGCTCAGACCAATCAATGGCGCCATATTGTCGACCTAGTAATCCATAGGAATGACTGTTTGCGTATGCGCGGTAAGAATACGCCTCACTGGAAGTTAAATTATGTCGTAGCTGCACGAGCAAGACTTATTCAAAATAGCAGGATACTTTCTGGATACAAATTCTACCCTTATTGCTCACCGCTATAGTCATCGCTACACTTCAACCATTCAACCATAGACAAAACGGTGCTAGCCCTTCGCTAACCAATCGCTATATTTCACCGCAAATGTTAACACGACCTGTTATCCCTTGGTTTCACTAGTTCAGCTAGGATCTACCATGCCACATACACAGGTTCAACTCATCCTTTTTTGTTTCATATGTAACACCTTATTCTCACTCCACTAGACCGACGTCCTCCACTAGACCGGCTGTTGGTCCGGTATCGTTCAGTATTACAGGCGAGACACAAGTCTCCGGTTCCCAATATCAATTCGACGCCACCCTCCAGCCATGTTTTGATTTTTTGATACTGGAGAACGGTTATCAGATTGTAGAAATCCGGAAGCTCCCCGTTGGTCCACCTGCGTATTCGTCGGGAAAGAATCGGATCAACAGAAAAATTAATTTAACCAAGTCTACAAAAAAGTTATATATATATATATATATATATATATATATATATATATATATATATAACAAAAACAAGCACACGAAAACAATTCTTGATACACTAAGCTGAATGTCTCTTGTATATGAACAATAACTGAATAAAACACAAATACTTCGAATAATTTAGGCAAAGGAGAGATGCGGCCTTCATTTAACCCTTTTTGGTCTGTTCCTTGTAGTTGCCGTATTTATTTCACTATCAGTGTATGAGGAAATTCACTGACAGTGTTGCGCAAAGATTGCAGATAACTTAAGTTTAACTCTTCGCTTAATTACATCAGTCGCAGGCGTTTCTTTTCAATCTCTGACATCTCACTCGTCTCATCAACTCGCCTCTCTGTCAACTCATCATCATCTCTTCGACCTGTCTCCTCGACCCTTCTCCATCTCTTTTCTGTCTGTGCTCGGGCAAACACGCTCTTAAAAAAGCCAGTGGTCTTAGAATACAACCTGTTTATTGACTTCTCCTTAGTTCGATCACACCAACCCCTCCATAACATACATTCAAATTACAATTTCAACTCTCCAAGAATACACAATTTACTTTTTCACCGATTGGTTTTTCGCGGTTCACAACAAATTGTTTTATCACCCTGCTATTAATTATTCTGACATTCTTCTTTTAAACTACAGATATCTTGTATGAAAAAATGTTTTAGATCAAAACATCCTTAATTTTAACCTCGATTCTTATAGTGTCAAAATCCATTTCTCTTTAAAGTTCCAAATTATTAATATTCGATTAGTAATTTGATATCCTTTGTAAACTTACAAAAAGATTGTATTTTTAAATTAACATTGCAAAGTATTTACAGCATATCTTAGTCATTCGAGACGCCTCTCTTTTTTTTGTTTTAATCATATCACCCCAAGCAAGGCGATAACGCCACTGATGCGCAGGGGGCTAGATAAGGGTAAAAAGAATGGAAAAGAGAAAGTTTAGTCTATCTACTCCAATTAAAAAAAAAAATATATGAGTGCAAAGATTGGAAAAGAGAAAACCGGAAACCGCATCCTGAACAGGAAACAAGGGATGAGCCTCTTCACCTGTTCAATAGATGTGGGTGGAGTGTGAACCGGGCGATAGTTTATTCTATCTACTCCAATTGAAAAAAAATAAAAGAGAGTGCAAAGATTGGAAAAGAGAAAACCGAAAACCGCATCCTGAACAGGAAACAAGGGATGAGCCTCTTCACCTGTTCAATAGATGTGGGTGGAGTGTGAACCTATGTCTATCTATTTATTTATATCGGGGTGCACAATAGTCTTCAATAGTTGAGTTTGCCTGAAGTTACAGGCCATCCTTACCGACAGTTTGGCTTTGAATATATATATATATATATATTAATAAATATACATATGGATATACAAGCAAGTACACGCACATATAATACATAAATATTTTTCTGGTGTTAATAAATCACTGATCGATGTAATATAACACAGAAATAAAGTATATATATATATATATATATATATATATATATATATATTATCAAACGCCTGTAGCACGACTCAAAGTTTCATGCACTAAGCAATCATTAGGTGCTTATTATGAACAGTTCCCTAAAGTCCGGGTCATAAAAAGCTGTAAATGACCATACTTTCTACTGTTGAACCTTGTCGACTGTCTCTAAATTCTTTCAACATGTCCCTTAAACACCTCTCTCCCATTTTCCTCTTTTTGTTCAATATCTAATTTACGACTCACAATTCTGATTTCTCATTTTCTCTACGCCCCTTACCTCTCACACAAAATTTACCAAAAACAGGAAACGAATTTTCTATCTGCCTTCAAAAATGGCGTTTACTACCTGATGAGACATTGTCCTTTCAATGCCGCAACAAAATGCATACTTTGTAGAAGATTGTAATTTCTACATGCTCTAAACTATAATATATAATAAATATTTAAAACTCTACTTCTATATAGTTTTAAATTAATGTTTTGAACGTTTTAACATTTTTTTCGTTCCTTATTCATTTGGATATATATATATATATACTAGCAGTATAGCCCGGCGCTGCTCGGGTGCAATGAAAGCCTCAAAACCAATCCACGGCTCCGGAGCTCAGACTCCCCGGACATTGACACAAAAGACCAAAAAGTTTCCAGTTAAAACGAAACCGCAGACAGAAAGAAAAACGAACGGATGCAAGTCAAACTCTGACTTCCTGGTACGGGTTTATACATATATATATTATCGATCCTCTGCACCACTGCAAGAACTGAAATCCCGAAACTTCTGAACATCGCTTCCCACGTCCCCGTCCATGAGTGTATCAAATCTGACCAAAATCGGACCACTCCCTCCACAACTCGACTCCTTCGATTATCGATCCTCGACACTTATTGGGAGCACCGCGACCCAAAACCTAGCCAAGAACACTCGCAGACGCCTACAGTACAACTGTGCAAATTTTCAAGAAAATCGGCTCAGTCGCCTCGGAGTCCACAGGCAACGGACACACACACACACACACACACACACACACACACACACACACACACACACATTTCCATTTATAAATAAGTTTATATATATAATGTAGGTTTCATTAAAAATGACAGAAACGGTATTATGGTTAAGTTTTCTACCATATTACCTTGTCTGTCATTTTTAATGAAACCTGCATAAAGAGAGATTGCTGCCCAAATACTTACTTGGTGTTTTGTTTTACGGTACATCCTTCTTTATTATCATTATTATTATTTCACCCCCGCCACATATATTCCATTGGTAAAGAGGAAGTTCCAATCAGATTCTTTTCGAGAATTTTCACTTTGTAAAACAAACTCCGGGGAATATTCTTATTCGATCAGACCAATCAGCCTTTGCAAGTTTTGACTCAACCGTTATTTATCCCACATATCTTGATAACACACACTTCAAAGTTCCTCATTTTACGCTTTTACAACAACTAAATTTAGTCAGGATGTGCTTTGTGGTGCAGTGGATATCGATATTACAGCTCGGAACGAGAAATCGAGGAGCAGAGTTCGAATTCCAGTTGAACTCCTTGCACTCACTTACGCGCAAATCTCCTCGGGAAAGGTATTAATCCGTCTTTTCCTCTCCAGGTATGGGTTAAATAACAGGACAGATTAGTTTCTATAGCTTTGGCTGGTAACCCGCCTACCGCAGAAAATAATGACAACCAACTGCGGGATAATCTTTTGCTTGGTCAGTCATGTCTCTTTCGAGACATGGTCGCCGAAAGCGTGTATCACGTATGGCATTTAACTTAATTTAGTAATTATTCGTTGTGGTGCTAGAGATATCGGCTCGGAACGCAAAATTGAAGAGCCAGGTTCGTATTCTAGTTGAATTAATTGCATTCACTTTTGCGCAATTACCCTTGAGATATTTGGAGTAGATAGATCTATCTATCGCCCGCTTCACACTCCACCCACGTCTATTGAACAGGTTAAGAGGCTCATCCCTTGTTCCATGTTTAGGATGTGGTTTCCGGCTTTCTCTTTTCTAATCTTTTCACTATTACGTAGCCCCCTGCACATCAGTGGCGTTACCGCCTTGCTCGGGGTGATACGATTAAAAAAAAAAGGTATTAAACCATTTCTTCCTTCTCCAGCTATGGGTTAACTAGAAGGACAGATTGCGTTCTATAGCCTTAATTGGCAACCAGTCTATCGCAGGAAGTAATGGTAACTTACTGTGGGAAAATCATGCCCATGTTAGTCATGTCTCATTGGAGACATGTTCGCTCAAGCGTGTATCGCGTGTATCATGTCACTTTATGGAGTCAGTCAGTTAAGTGCCATGCGTGATACACGCTTGGGCGATCATGTCTCGAAAGAGACATGACTGACTGGGCAGAAGATTATCCCACGCGATCATGTCTCGAAAGAGACATGACTGACTGGGCAGAAGATTATCCCGCAGTAGGTTGCCATTGCTTTCTGCGGTAGACTGGTTGCCAACCAAGGCTATAGAACCCAATCTGTCCTGTTATTTAACCCATAACTGGAAGGAAGAGACGGATTAATACCTTTCCCAAGGGTATTTGCGCGTAAGTGAATACAATAGATTCAACTGGAATTCGAACTCGGCTCCCCGGCTTCTCGTTCTGAGCCGATATCCACTGTACCACAACACATATCCTGAATTGAATTTAATAACTCTACTCTGTTTGGGTCTTGGCCTTGTATTTGGTAAACAAAAATAATTCGTAAAATCAACAGCACAAATGCTGTGGTATTTTATATATGGCAGAAACGAAGATACTAAGAATCGCTTTCGAAACTCGTCTGCTAAGTATAACTACACGTTAATAGTTTCTTTAGCCTTCGACGAACTTTTTACTGCCGGAGTGTGTCTGTGTGTGCGTGGGTCTTTTAGGACAGCGGCTGTGAAAGTGCTCGCGTGCCTGATGATCACTTAACGCATATGGTTTCACAAGAGAGCCACTGAGTTGTTCAGCAGCCCTTAATCATAACAGGTGACTTACGAACAAGCATGGATGCGTCAGGATATAAGTTGAAAAGAATCATTTAGCTGCAAGTGTCCAAGTGAATATAATAAGGGAGAGGTGTTCGTTGACGTTGGCAAAAGTTACATGTCAACAACTTGGATGATGATCAATCTCAGGCTAGTAAATCTATCTATCTATCTATCTATCTATCTATCTATCTATCTATCTATCTATCTAATTCTGTTCATATCTATCTATCTATCTATCTATCTATCTATCTATCTATCTAATTCTGTTCATATCTATCTATCTATCTATCTATCTATCTAATTCTGTTCATATCTATCTATCTATCTATCTATCTATCTATCTATCTATCTAATTCTGTTCATGTCTATCTATCTATCTATCTATCTATCTATCTATCTATCTATCTATCTAATTCTGTTCATATCTATCTATCTATCTATCTATCTATCTATCTATCTATCTAATTCATTCATATCTATCTATCTATCTATCTATCTATCTATCTAATTCTGTTCATATCTATCTATCTATCTATCTATCTATCTATCTATCTAATTCTGTTCATGTCTATCTATCTATCTATCTATCTATCTATCTATCTATCTATCTATCTATCTAATTCTGTTCATATCTATCTATCTATCTATCTATCTATCTATCTATCTATCTAATTCTGTTCATATCTATCTATCTATCTATCTATCTATCTATCTATCTATCTATCTATCTATCTAATTCTGTTCATATCTATCTATCTATCTATCTATCTATCTAATTCTGTTCATGTCTATCTATCTATCTATCTATCTATCTATCTATCTATCTATCTATCTATCTATCTATCTATCTATCACTGTCTCATTATCTATCTATCTATCTATCTATCTATCTATCTATCTATCTATCTATCTAATTCTGTTCATATCTATCTATCTATCTATCTATCTATCTATCTATCTATCTATCTATCTATCTAATTCTGTTCATATCTATCTATCTATCTATCTATCTATCTATCTATCTATCTAATTCTGTTCATATCTATCTATCTATCTATCTATCTATCTATCTATCTAATTCTGTTCATATCTATCTATCTATCTATCTATCTATCTATCTAATTCTGTTCATATCTATCTATCTATCTATCTATCTATCTATCTATCTATCTATCTATCTAATTCTGTTCATATCTATCTATCTATCTATCTATCTATCTATCTATCTATCTATCTAATTCTGTTCATATCTATCTATCTATCTATCTATCTATCTATCTATCTATCTATCTATCTAATTCTGTTTCATATCTATCTATCTATCTATCTATCTATCTATCTATCTATCTAATTCTGTTCATATCTATCTATCTATCTATCTATCTATCTATCTATCTATCTATCTAATTCTGTTCATATCTATCTATCTATCTATCTATCTATCTATCTATCTATCTATCTATCTGTCTGTTCATGTCTATCTATCTATCTATCTATCTATCTATCTATCTATCTATCTATCACTGTCTCGTCATTATCTATCTATCTATCTATCTATCTATCTATCTATCTATCTATCTATCTATCTATCTAATTCTGTTCATATCTATCTATCTATCTATCTATCTATCTATCTATCTATCTATCTATCTAATTCTGTTCATATCTATCTATCTATCTATCTATCTATCTATCTATCTATCTAATTCTGTTCATATCTATCTATCTATCTATCTATCTATCTAATTCTGTTCATATCTATCTATCTATCTATCTATCTATCTATCTATCTATCTATTTCACTTTTTATTATATATTTACCTAACTCTTTTCATTATCTACGTATTCGAATCTATCTATTAGATTAGATATTCTTTTCAATTGTTCTCTGCATCTCTCTTCCCCTTCCCTTTTCTTTGTCTCTCTCTTTTTCACATTTATTTTTCTTAGTCTGTTCACTCTATTTCTTTCTTTCTTAATTTATCTACTCTATTCTTTTCAGCGCTATTTATCTCAATCCGTTCTTTCTTTCTTTCTTTCTTTCTTTCTTTCTTATCTGCATCCATATTTTAAGCTATTTGTCTACACTATACTTTTCAGAGCTGTTTGTCTCTTCATCTGACTGTCATTGTCTATCTTATGATCTAAGGATTTTTTAGGGGATACCCACATTTAAGTAGACGCAGCGTTTATTCATTATAACTATATATTTATTTATTTTCGTCCAGCGGCCTGAATATTCGAGAAAGAAAAATAGCTGATACAACATAAATTGTACAATTTAGGGTGAAATGAGCCATTTCTCTGCAGGAAACGTTTCACATTGACATTCATTGACTAAACAATTACTGTTACTCTTGGTTGAATTTATTAGAACTCTTTCTTTTAATATGTTTGTTCAGGGAAATAGAGTTCTCAAGTCCGCTAACTGTTATTGCTCTTTTCCTACATTGATTGGGGTTCCCTCTTAACATTTTGCTTAAGATAGTGTGGAAAGTCAACGTTTTGATGAGGTCATTAGTCTCTCTATGCTATCCATTTTTTGTTACTGCTGTTGGAAACTAATTGGAGTAGATAGACTAAACTATCGCCCGGTTCACACTCCACCCACATCTATTGAACAGGTGAAGAGGCTCATCCCTTGTTTCCTGTTTAGGATGCGGTTTCCGGTTTTCTCTTTTCTAATCTTCTCACTCTTATGTAGCCTCCTGCACATCAGTGGCATTACCTCCTTGCTTGGGGTGATATGATTAAAAAAAAAAATGTGCTCTCAAGCAGGATTAGAATCTGCGATCTTCTTGGCTGAGGAAACCGTCGTTATATCTATGGTGTATTATATATCTATGGTGTATTAGACCTCTAGGCCAGGGGTTTTCAAACTGTGGTCCACGAACCACAGGGGGTCCTCAAAGATAAAATATGGGGTCCATGGATTAACTAACTCATCACGTGAAATTCAAAGCATAAATTTTCAATGTCCAGATATTTATTTTTACTTATTAATGTTGTCAAATGAAAATTTAAATTTATCAATCTAAAGTAAGCTTAAAACCAGTTTTTACTACGTTAATGCAAAACTATAAGCTATTTTTAGTAAAAATTTATGTATAAATTTCGTAAGCGTTTATAGTGGGTCCTAGACTAAAACTTGAAATATAAAGGGGTCCGTAAGTCGTAAAGTTTGAAAACCCCTGCTGTAGTCCACGAAGTGAGTCGATCGATAAATCGACCTTATAAGGCACGAGTTAACTTTTAGTTGCTTGTTCAAAACTGCGTTGTTGATTGAGGCTTATGCACATAAGAGGAAGAGACAACCAGAGCAGCTTATGAGGATATGTAGGAAAGGTTAAGATTGTAGCGATAGGGAAACTATTCTCATGGGAAAATTCCCATAAAGTTGAAGTTTTTTGGAAGAAACCTTCCTCCGCTCCCGAATGAAATTTCCTCTTTACTAATGGAATATGATAGTTTCAGTGTACATGTCATGATGAGTCTTTGTTATATATATATATATATATATATATATATATATATATATATATATATATATATCAGTTCACCAGGAACAAGGAGGAACCGCCACTAGTATATAGGGGGTTATAGTGAAAGAAAAGAATGAGTACAGGGGAAAAGGATAAAAGAAATGATAAGAAGAAATGATAAAAGATGAACGGATTTCAAGAAGATAAAAGTCGGCAATTGACATTCAATTTTTTCGGAGACTGTAGTTATCAGTAAACGGAAGGGAGTTCCACAAGCAGGAAATGCGAGAAAAGAAACTGTCGGAGTAGAAGTGGGAGTTGCAGTCAACTGTTTCAACAAAAACAGAGTAGGACTTAGATGCCAATCTAGTAGCACACTTAAATTCACATGGTTGGGGCACCAGGGGAAAAAGCTCGTCATATCAGTTGTCATGAAAATAATTGTAGAAAAGACAGAGGGAGGTCACGTCGCATCGGTAAGAAAGTGATTGAAGTCGAGGTGCAATGTCAGAACTGATTACACTGCAGATTCTTAGCAGTAGATTTGGCTAAAGTTTCGATGTATTCGTTCCAATTCAAGTCGGTCGAAAATGTGAAGCCAAGAGTGTTCAGTGTGTTTCTTTTAAGGAGACTTGCGTCAGAAATTTTTCTCTTTAGTTAAAGGAGAGCAGTTTTGTTTTGGAAGCCTTAAAATTTGCAAGCCATTTCCTGCCCCAGGTAACAACTGATTGAAGGTCTGTTTCAAGAGCAGTAGCCAGATTTACTTTGTCAGCCTTGGAGGATTTCCTATTGAGACCGAGTAAATGGTGGTGCTATTTGCATAGCTGCCTACTTGGAAACTGGTGACATCAGGAAGATCATTGATGAAAACCAAAAACAGCGTCGGTCCTAAGATAGGGTTTTCAGGGACACTTGTGTTCGTGTTAAACAATCTGGAAGCATGCCTGTTTAGAACTGGCTGGAAGGATTCTTTTCGGATGCACGTCAGCACGTTGGTTACGGCTCTCTTGATGGCCACAGCGATTTCAAAACGGGCCCCCTTGAGTTTGGGGATAAGAAAATATAAGAAAAATATCCCTCGGAGCAGGATCAAGTGAATACGAAGGTTGTTCCTGTACAGCAATGTTCTTAAGAAACTACTGGATACTCAGGGCGTTGTAAGCAGGTGTAATGTTGCGGCGAAGCAGCCACGATTTGTCCTGACACAACACTCGTTTCATTCCGCGCACTGAGCCAAACAAACACTAAGTTTATATACTCCCATGATATCATGGTAGATGGTAATACAATCTGCTTATCCTCTTTCGACGACAGCTCATGCAGCATATCCAGTACCGTAACTTTTCAAACAGGCCTCGTAAATAATCATTATTATATATATCGGAATTGCTTAACAGTAATTTTTGAATTATTTTTAATTTATATTAAATAGAAAACGTTTATTAATTTAACATTTTATTTTTAATCATATCACCCCGAGCAAGGCGGTAACGCCACTGATGTGCAGGGGGCTACGCAAGAGTGAAAAGATTTGGAAAAAGAGAAAGCCGGAAACCACATCCTAAACAGGGAACAAGGGATGAGCCTCTACACCTGTACAATAGACGTGGGTGGAGTGTGAACCGGGCGATAGTTTAGTCTATCTACTCCAATTGAAAAAAAATAAATAAATAAAAAATAAGAAAAAGAAAAGTGAAAAGATTGGAAATGAGAATGCCGGAAACCACATCCTAAACAGGGAACAAGGGATGAGCCTCTACACCTGTACAAAAGACGTGGGTTGTGTGTGAACCAGGCGATAGTTTTGTCTATCTACTCCAAGTGAAAAAAAAAAAAAGTAAGAGAAAGAAAAGTGAAAAGATTGGAAAAAAGAATGGCGGAAACCACATCCTAAACAGGGAACAAGAGCTGTGCCTCTACACCTGTACAATAGATGTGGGTGGAGTGTGAACTGGGCGATAGTTTTGTCTATCTACTCCAATTGAAAAAAATAAAAATAAAATATAAGAAAAAGAAAAGTGAAAAGATATGAAAAGAAAAAACAGGAAACCACATAACATTGCAACTACCATGGGATCACATTACTGTCAGGTAGGAAGAGGGAATATATTCTCAGGTATTAGTGATGGAGATTAGGGGGTGACAGGCAAGGCAGACAGCAGTGAGATTAATCAACTGTTGATGGTGAAAAAAAAATAACTGATATGAAAAAAATTATGAAAGTATAGCATTTATTCATATTTAATAAAACAAAAGAAACATTATTAGTTATACATAAAAAATAAAAGAAATCAAAAGTCCCAAGTTTGAACAAATAAGTTACAAAATCCTCGTAGTCATTTTTATTAAGTACAGCCTAATATGACGCCATATGTACAACTTATGATACCATAATATGCGGAGCCTATTATGACCCCATTAATGCAGCCTCATAATGCCATAAATATGCCATATTATGAGCCCATTAATGCAGCCTCATAATGCCATAAATATGCCATATTATGACCCCATTAATGCAGCCTCATAATGCCATAAATATGCCATATTATGAGCCCATTAATGCAGCCTCATAATGCCATAAATATGCCATATTATGACCCCATTAATGCAGCCTCATAATGCCATAAATATGCCATATTATGAGCCCATTAATGCAGCCTCATAATGCCATAAATATGCCATATTATGACCCCATTAATGCAGCCTCATAATGCCATAAATATGCCATATTATGACCCCATTAATGCAGCCACATAATGCCATAAATATGCCATATTATGACCCCATTAATGCAGCCTCATAATGCCATAAATATGCCATATTATGAGCCCATTAATGCAGCCTCATAATGCCATAAATATGCCATATTATGACCCCATTAATGCAGCCTCATAATGCCATAAATATGCCATATTATGAGCCCATTAATGCAGCCTCATAATGCCATAAATATGCCATATTATGACCCCATTAATGCAGCCTCATAATGCCATAAATATGCCATATTATGACCCCATTAATGCAGCCACATAATGCCATAAATATGCCATATTATGACCCCATTAATGCAGCCTCATAATGCCATAAATATGCCATATTATGAGCCCATTAATGCAGCCTCATAATGCCATAAATATGCCATATTATGACCCCATTAATGCAGCCTCATAATGCCATAAATATGCCATATATACATCCTAATATGATGCTATAATATTTTTGTTCATTTTTCTCACAAATTATTATACTTCATAAATAAATTAGAAATATAACTATAAGAGAATTTGCTTTACAATTTTCCTGTTTCACATTTATTAAAACTTCTTCAGAGAATGGTTATGGAAGCTTAAAAGCCCGTATCTACGAATATAAGAAAAGATTTATTCGTAGACAACTATTCAATCTCTAATACACAGGAATAAAACTGTCGATAAATTAAAAAAGAACAATTCTTTCCACCAAAAGTACGTCGAGAGACGACTACAAAACAACATTACCAACTATAAACACACGTTAAAAACATTATATGACATCACCAACCTTTATTGAATCCTTTCTTAAAGACTCTAACGTATGTTTATCTAATAAAGGCTATGTATATAAAAAACATTCCCAAATCAACACGCGAAAAATCGTTTTCTACGGCTTATCAACCCTTTGCAAGATATTTAAAGCCAGAAAATATTTGTGGATTTTAAAATCTTTTTGAGGTAATATTAAATTTAGTGATACAAGTCTCACTAATTAACCCATAGCTAGGGGAGAAGAGGTGGATTTATACTTTTTCCAAAGGTTTTTGTGTAAGTGAATAAAACGAACCCAACAGGAATTAGAACTTGACTCCTCGTTTATCACTTCCAGGCCATTATCCATTACACCACTTGCACATCCAGGCTTTCAGCGTCTTGTATTCTTAAGCGGTTATCCGTCTAGCTACTTACCAGGCTGAATATTGCTTAACTTCGGTGAACCGCTGTTTCTATGTGTTGTGACTTTAAGCCTCGTGCGCGCGCGTGTGTGTGTACGTGTTGCGAGGCTGTATCAATAAGTCCGTAGTTATTTGTTGAATTTTGATCTGAAGTATTCATTGTATAATAGCCGATGAATTGGTTTAATAGAGAAGAATTGGATTAAGTGCTTTCATAACGAAAGATCTAATGAAATATAAATATCTACTGTATAATACATGCATTCCTTTATCATTATGTCACAGACTTTTGTACCTCTGAAAATGAAAATATATAAAAAGTACATCGTCTCAGAATGGCAAATTAACGTGAACCACAAAATAAAGTAAAATAAAGAGACCTGAAATAAGGTAAAATTTCCAGCAATTTTATTTATACAAATACCAATTTATATTTTTTATTTATTTTAATTATTTATTATATCATTTTTTTATTTATACAAATACCATTTTTTCCGCTATAGATTCTATTTTAAAAAGAAAGCGCTGGGAAATTTTGCATTATCCAATCATTTATTTAAGACCCAAACATGAAGTGTTCGGGTAGGAATATGTTCAGAAAAAAAAAAAAAAAAATGAAATTGAATGGCATCTCCCATTCCGAGCAAATAAGAAGGACGTCAGGCCGTGCCAAATTCTCCTGGGACCCGACCACGACGGACACGTTTTACACCTGGTCATGTAATAATAATCAGATGGCTGCAGAAGTTGCAATGGCGCACACGGGATCAACTTTCGTGACTGTCTAATCAAACAATGAAAATTGAGAGACGAAAGACAAAGGAATTTTGGCACATGTATTCTATCCAAAGTGCTTTTCTTTCTTCCTCTCGTCATTTTTTCCTTTTTCTTTCTTTGTTTCTTTCTTTTCTCACGTTCTTTCTGTCCTTTTTTCGTTCGTTAATTTTTCTCTCTTCCGTCACTGTCTTTCTTCCTTACATTAATTTATCATTTTCCTTAATTTTTCTACATTTTTTATCCTCTCTGCTTTCTTTCTTTCTTTCTTTCTTTCTTTCTTTCTTTCTTCGTAATTTTTTCCCTTTTTATGTTATATATTTATTTTTTATAAAATGTACAATAAAACCTTCTTCTTCCAAAGAATGAAAAACTGAAAGAGACATATCTATCTATCTATCTATCTATCTATCTATCTATCTATCTATCTATCTATCTATCTATCTGAATTGGTTCGTTTCACTCCGTTTGTTCATATATTTGATCAAGGCATGTTCCACTCCCCATATATTTAGTGTTTATTTAAGTTTGCTTTCTTTCTTTCTTTCTTTCTTGCAAGAACTTTCTTTCTTTCTTTCTTTCTTTCTTTCTTTCTTTCTTGCAAGAACTTTCTTTCTTTCTTTCTTTCTTTCTTGCAAGAACTTTCTTTCTTTCTTTCTTTCTTTCTTTCTTTCTTGCAAGAACTTTCTTTCTTTCTTTCTTTCTTTCTTGCAAGAACTTTCTTTCTTTCTTTCTTTCTTGCAAGAACTTTCTTTCTTTCTTTCTTTCTTTCTTTCTTTCTTGCAAGAACTTTCTTTCTTTCTTTCTTTCTTTCTTTCTTTCTTGCAAGAACTCTCCTTACCACTCTTCTTAATTTCCATTGACTCCCTCTCTCCGCATTTCTTTCGTTTAACGCTATTCATATACCTGTATTCTATTTTCGATCCCTTAAATCTATCTATCTATCTATCTATCTATCTATCTATCTATCTATCTATCTATCTATCTATCTATGTGGGCTTGTTAATATCTATTTATCTCAATTTGTTCATTTATATACATATATATATATATATTTCTCCATCTCACTTTTTTCAAGCACACATCTCGATCGAACCGTTGCATTCACACTCAATGTAAATTTGCATTTTCTCTTTCTCTCTCTCTTTTCTTTCTCTTGAAATTTTTCTTCTCTATTTAATTAGCTTTGCGTGTTTCTTTTTCTATTATCTTCGATGCCTGCTTTCTGTTCTTTCTCATCTACATTTCATTTTATTTTATCGATCTTTTTCGCCATTTCTTTCTCTTTACTTTTATTCTCTCTCTCTATCTATCTCTCTCTCTCTCTATCTATCTATCTATCTATCTATCTATCTATCTGCAACTCTTTTAATATAGCCATGACAATGGGTTTCCTTAATTGTATTATTTTAAAGACTTTGCAAATTCCCGATGTTTCGTTTAACAGCTTTGGGCAAGTCGAGAAAAAAATCAACTCTAATTGAATTTGAATCCGGATGTGTTTCGCCTATTTTCCTTTATTGGTTTTACTTTTAATATTCGGCTGTTGGCATATTTTCTGAACTCCATCGAAGCTCACACACACACACACACACACACACACACACACACACACACACACACACACACACACATATATATATATTATATATAGTTAAAAGATAAAGACAAGTTCATTGCGAAAATGCTTCTTAAAGTATTATTGCTTTATTATTAAATGCGTTAAACTCAAGCAATTTATTGGACTACGTGTTTTCTTGGGCGTTAATGATCTGTGTTATTATATGAGTAAGATAAAGCGAACTAAAACCCGAGGAGGGTTGCGTGAAGTGTACCAGTTCTCTATATTCGGTTCTTCCAAAATGTGTGGTTGTTTCTGCACAAGTCTTCACCATTACAATCAAAATAATATGTGGAAGAAGTCCATACTGTTTACGTACTGAACTGTCGGACACACTCATAAGTCAAAAATGATGGCAGATATATTTAAGCGTATCGCCATATTCGTCTGGATCTCTATCTCTCAGTTTGACTCTCTCTCTCTCTCTCTCTCTCACACACACACACACACACACACACACACACACACACACACACACACACACACACACACACATACACTACCGGTCATAATTATTAGGCCACACCAGTTTTTTTTTTTAAAGAAACGATGTATTTCATACTATTTTTAATATTTATTGCCAAATGAAAATAGAATTTTATTTTTGTTATTACTTTTTTGTTATTATTACTTTTTACAAGGCAAGGAAGCAAAGATGAACTCGTCTGAATTACCCTAAATTTTCTACATTCTTTCAATGATGAAACTGCAATATATATAATTATTAAATATTTATAAATGCAATTGATGCACATGTTATTGTACAGTATTAACAAAAGAACCATTGAAAATTCATTCACAATTATTCACTTGGCAATTAATACTAAAAAATAGAATGAAATGCATCATTAATTTAAAACACTGGGTTGGCCTAATAATTATGGTCGGCAGTATATATATATATATATAGTGCTGAGTCATGATAATGATGTTTGTCGCCAAGATTGCTGTTTTTTCAAGAATTTTACTGATAAAAGATATTTTGGCAAGCAGGTTTTTTATATCGTAAAGTGCTCGATATCGGGGTCGAATCAGAGGTTTTATATTTTTAGTGCAACAGTTTGTCACTTTCACTGAGCAGGTTCATGTCGACTTCGAAGTTTCATAAAAACACCGTTATGATGTATTCACTCATCAGAGTTGTGTTTTCTTAATAATTACAAAGATGATGAAACAACACTCAAAAACATAATAGAAATGTTGAACTCCTTAATAATGATAAATAAAATTAAGCTCATCATAAAAAATTGAAATTATTTGACCTCGTAGTCTCTAATATCCCTTCAACCTCACAACTACATCCTCTACAAAAAACAACGTAGTGTATCAATTTATATGCTCGCTCAGAGATTATATCTTTGCTACAAATAATAAACCCACTACATATATTGGTTTTATTACAACCATACTCTCCCGCAGACTTACCTGTCACCTTTCTGATTTTGATTCTATTAGAAAATATTTCTTAGAAAGACATAAAATTGTACGTAATATTAGACAGATATTAGTCGATAACAAAACAATAATCACACATTAAAAAGAACCTTGGAGGCTATCTACATTAAAACAAAGCAACCCACACTTAATAAAATTACATTTCAAACTAGTCACAGCACATAACATTGCATCTGTACAAATGATTCTGGTGGTAACATTTCGGTCTTTTTCTTAATATGATGTCACAGAACTGCGTCACGAATTTACGACCTGCGACTGATATTCTGTGACCGTTATCGTCGCATAGCAATCTTCTAGGTCAACATAACAGAATATCATCTTTGATGGTGAATATCTTTGTGTTAATTTCCAACTCTGAATATGGCTCATATAAACCGAAAGCTTAGATCAAGAATCAGCGTAATAAAAAATATCCAAATGTTGGATAATTTTTGTTAAGATGTTTAGAACAGTTTATAATTAAACACAATAGACATTCATTGTCTTTTATATTTAACAATATATGTTTAAATAATTACCTGCTGCTTCAATGCACAATATATATATATATATATTATGATATTATGAAATCTTACGGAAAGCTATAAAATGGAATTAATCGACATATTTAATTCAATTTATTTGTTTGAAAAAATATTCACCCAAATAAATTTGAATATATATATATATATATATATATATATATATATATATATATATATATATATATTCTGACCGATAAGAATCAAACCTCAATCAACACTCCAATATACTATTTTTTGGTTTTTAAAAAAGTTTTCATTTCTTATCTTTAAGCAGACCTCTGAAGAAGCTTTAATAAAAGTGAAATGTTAGTTAAAGACACATTTCCTACTTTGTTCTTTATTTATTCTATCATATATATGTATTCAATAAAAGTTCAATAAACTTATCTTGCATGTTTCACTAAACTGCTCGTCAGGACAAGATGATGGATAAATCTGTTCGGATTATTATCGAATCTCATATTTACATTTCTCTACATAAACCCTAATCATGAATTTCAAAATTTTACCACCTTAGAGTTTCTTTAAAGACCTCACATTTATATGTAGAACTAATTAAAATTGTATTATTATTATGTTGTCATTTTTCAACATATTTCCATTTCTGCTATGGTTGCACTACCTACCAAGTCTGCAAGAAGATCTAAGGCGTGGTGTGTTGTTATAGCACCATTTGATGTTTTCTATCTCCCTTAACATCCTCAGCGCTACACAGACAAAGCTCTCCCTAACGTGTGGGCTGTACTTAACAAGACAAGTTTTTGCATATTTCTTAAGCTGCGGTTTCCAGGTATTCTTTCAATGTGTTGTTTTGTTCTATTTTTTATCATTTCTTGTGCACCTACTATCACTGGCAAGATTCTTGTTTTCAATTTCCACATTTTTTCTATTTCAATTTCCAGGTCTTTATATTTTGAGAGTTTTTCGAATTGCTTGGTTGCTATGTTACTATCTGCTGGACAAGCCATATCAATTAATAGACAAGTTTTTTTTTCTGGTATTTAACAATAATGTCCGGCCTAATTGCTTCAATTTTTCTGTCTGTGTAGATAGTGTAATCTCATAGAATGGTGACATCTATTTCTGTAACCGGTTCTGGGTGATGTGCAATGTAAATATTGCCCCAATCTATCGTGAAGATTTTTATATTCCTTTGGAGCAAGTACAGAACATCCTGAGATTAGATGGTCTATTGTTTCTTGGTATTTATCACAGAACCTACATTTTGGATCCACATTATTGTGTATCGTATTTGCCTGAAAGTTCCTAGTGAAAAGACTTTGGTCTTGCGCTGCAAGAATAAAGCCTTCAGTCTCAGACTTTAATCCAGATGCACGTAACTATCGATGAGTATTAATTTTATCAACATTGGATTTTTAGCACGTTCAGGATATTGGGCATGCAGAGGTTTGTCTTGCCAGCGTTGTTTCATCTTTTCAAGAGCTTTATCCTTGGCTTTCTTTTCATATTTTTTGCAGCAATATTTGGTTCTTGACTTCCGTTTTGCTTTTCTACAGAATCTACTAAGTGTAAATCTTCTTTGTATTTACTGTCCTCTTTTATTATTGAATATTTTTTCTTTCTGCTTTCATGTTGTTTGACTAATTATATCATCCAGTCCGGGGTATGTATAGACGGTCTTCATCAGCCTTTGGATGATGCATCTTATGCTTAGAAAGAAGCTTTCTTGTTTTAGAGTCCATTCACCTGATGTTGTTTAGAGTCCAGTTTAAGATGTTGAAACTATATTGGACAACTGGGATTGCAAGGCTATTAGTGGCCATAATTCTGTTCTGAGAATTCAATTCAGTTTTTAATATCATTCGTAGCCTTCTATAGTACTCTTTACGCACTATTTCTTTCATTTTTTATGGTGAATTTTTTCACTCTCATTTACCCCTAGGTATATATAAGCTTCTTCTGGCTTCAATTCTTTTATTGTTACAGCAGGGTTTAAGCTAATTGAGGATGTTTCTTATAGTGGTCCACGTAAAACTGTAGCTTAGCACATTTATTCAAATTGAATTTCATTCCAATGTCTTCGCTGAAGCATTTTACAGTTTGCAGAAGACCTTCCAGCTCATTATCATTCTTAGCATACAACTTTAAGTCATCCATGTAAAACAGATGGCTTAATTTTTAAGCTATTTTATAACCACATTCCGTCTTGTTAAGTTGACTAGTTAATGCTATTATAGATATGCAAAGTAGTAAGGGAGACAAAGAGTCGCCTTGAAATATACCTCTTTTGATGTTTATTTCACCAGATTTATAGGCTCCATTTATATGATTGAGGTAAAGGGTTGTTTTCCATATCGGCATACATTGTTTGATAAAATTGATGATGACGAGTGATACCTTGTTCATATTTAAAGTTTTTAAGATTCAGAAATGTGGTACACTATCGAATGCCTTACGATAATGTATCCAGGCAGTACTAAGATTTTTCTTTGCATGAAAGCAGTTTTCCAAGATCATCCAGTTAATAAGCAATTGATCTTTACATCCGTAACAGCCACGTTTGCACTCTTTTTGTTCAAGCGGTAGAATATCATTTCTTTCCAAGAATAAATATGTCTGCTTTGTTAAAATAGATGTTAATAGTTTGTATGTTGTCAGAAGGCATGTAATCGGTCTGTAGTTTTTCTTGGGTAGAAGAAATGTAATTCCTTTGGTCATCCATGCAGGAATTTTAGTGGGATCGTTAACTAGTTTTTTTACGCGCTATATTTTAATAATATAGCCAAAAATTAGGAATTTTAACTATTCCTGGGAATTTCCAATTGTGTGCTTTTTTCAGTGCACTGTATAACTTTTTCCATTTTTTTTTTGGAGGGGGGGGACTGTCACTTCAATTTTTTTTGGGAGTGGAGGACTGTCATTTCAATTTTTTTTTGGAGGGGGGGGACTGTCACTTCAATTTTTTTGGAGGTGGGGACTGTCACTTCAATTTTTTTTTGGAGGGGGGGGACTGTCACTTCAATTTTTTTTGGAGGGGGGGACTGTCACTTCAATTTTTTTTGGGAGGTGGGGACTGTCACTTCAATTTTTTTGGGAGGTGGGGGGACTGTCACTTCAATTTTTTTTTGGGAGGGGGGGGACTGTCACTTCAATTTTTTTTTTGAGGGGGGGACTGTCACTTCAATTTTTTTGGGGAGGGGGGGACTGTCACTTCAATTTTTTTTGGAGGGGGGGGACTGTCACTTCAATTTTTTTTTTACCTATTTCCCTGTAAAATTTCTTTGCATCGGTTTGAAGAATCTTGTTTTGTCTGTAGAATCTTGATCTTTTCTCATAGCGTCTTATTTTTTGAGCCTTCAGCTGGATTGTTTGCTTTATTTTTTCCTTAGTTGATAAGACTTCATTTTCATTTCTAATATTGTATTTTCTTTCGACTCTTTTGCCTTTTCTAGTTCTTACATTCATTCCTCTTGTCAGTTCATTGAGTACTGATAATTCACTTCTAAGTTATTCGATTTCTTTTTCTATTTTTCTTTTCCAAGGAGGATCTTCATGCCTACGAGACTGCCTTGTTTTTAATTTGATGTTCAATTTTTTTGTTGCTGCTATTGCTGATGCATATATTGCTTCATTGAGATTTATATAAGTGTCTTCTTCATCCAAAATTTATTTGAGTACTGCATTGTAGAGCTTAATAGTTTTGAGGTTATGCTTTTTTGGTTTTAATTTTGGGAGTTGTACTCGTTCCTCCATTGCAATATTTTGTATTTGACTTATATGTTTCTTGATTTCTTCCTTGGCTTCTTGTATACTGTTCTTGTTTTTCGTAAAATAATTCTGTTCAATGTATTTGGAACTCGTTTTATTGCTGTTTTGTAACTGACTCAAATCACACCTTTCATGCACTTCTAAACTTACAGCATTATCTTCACAGTGATTTGTGTGTATCACGGTTTCTACATTAGGACCTGTGGCTTGTTTGATGTTACTACTTTTTATTTCTGATTCCGGTTCCCTTTCATATTTTGTTGATTCGTCTATTCTGGTTGCAATTCGTTTTATCTCATTAATTTGTTCAGATGAACTACATTTCTTAGTTCTAACTTTCACAGCTAAGAGCTGCCATGTCACACACATTGTAGCAAATCACCCTCATTCCCTTTGTATTTTATTCGTAAGATATAAATTCCAGTCAAGCAGCTTCTTCCCAAAAACCACTGCTTTATGGAACTAACTTCCAAGTGGGTGCTTCCCCAATCACTGCAATCTTGTTCAAATCTATGGTTAACTCTTTTCCAATCTTTTCACTTTCTTTTTTGTTTATTTTTTTTACTTGGAGTAGATAGACTGAACTATCGCCCGGTTCACACTCCACCCACATCTATTGAACAGGTGTAGAGGCTCATCCTTTGTTCCCTGTTTAGGATGTGGTTTCTGGCTTTCTCTCTTTTAATCTTTCCACTCTTACGTAGCCCCCAGCACATCAGTGGCGTTACTGCCTTGCTCGGGTGATATGATTAAAAAAAAAAAAAAATTTCGGCCTCTGTCAATCGGTTATTTCGCATGATGTATCTTCGTACATTGGCTAATTTATTTTCGTCAATGTACTTTCTATTTGTTTGTCCAACCTTTTCTCGCCAAGTGTCATATGTTTGGCGAGTGATGTTTTTGAGGTTTGAGTAACGCTTCATGAAATACAGTCATAACTACTTTGTACTTCTCACGTAATCATTTTATTTTTTCTTTCTTTAAATATACGGTTATAAATCTAGCTGGAGAATTTTCAGGGCCATCACTAGGATTATCCTGGAGCTGAAGATTCATTCTTTGTGTAGGAGTTTGTTCCTATGGCAGATTTTTCGACATCAGAAAGGTTCCCACCTGAAGGACGGGCTCTCTGTTTATCCACTGGAAGAGCCATACTGGACTTTTTATTTCTATTTGTAATTTTCATATTTTTCCCACGAGTGACGCACGGGTCCAAAAGTCCACTCAAAGTTGCATGGCACGTTGGATAACGGTCTTTTACAAACAGGGTTCCGAAACCTTTAGGAGATCGTTTGTGACCTCATAACGCAGTAGCAATTCACTCCTCGTCACGATTAACACCTTTTGTTGTTCGGAGTTTTCCTTCTTCTAAATTATTATATTATATATATTATTATTATTTTTATTATTTATTTATTTATTTATTTAACGGTTTATTATTATTATTATTATTATTATTATGTCATTTTTCATCATATTTCGATTTCTGCTTTGGTCTCACTACCAACCAAGTCTGCGGGGAGACCTAAGGCAGGTAGTGGCGTGTTGTTATGACTCCATTTCATGTTTTTCTATCTTCCCTATCATCCCCAGCATTACATAGATAACGTTTTCCTTAGTGTGTGGGCTGTACTTAATAAGACAATTTTTTGTATATCTCTTAAGCTGGGGTTTCCAGGGATTCTTTCAATGTGTTGTTTTGTTCCATTTTTTATCATTCCAAGTGCACCTACTATCACTGGCACAACTCTTGTTTTCAATTTCCACATTTTTTCTATTTCAATTTCCAGGTCTTTATATTTTGACAGTTTTTCAAATTCCTTGATTGCTATGTTACAATCCGCTGGACAAGCCATATCAATTAATAGACAAGTTTTCTCCTTCTGGTTTTTAACAATAATGTCTGGCCTGTTTGCTTCAATTTTTCTGTTTGTGTAGATGGTGTAATCCCATAGAATGGTTACATCTTCTATTTCTGTAACCGGTGCTGGATGATGTTCATACCAGTGTTTGTTTACAGCTTTTCCATAATGTTTGCACATTGCCCAATGTAAATATTGCCCAACTCTATCGTGGCGATTTTTATATTCGTTTGGGGCAAGCACAGAACAGCCTGAGATTAGGTGGTCTTATTATTATTATTATTATTATTATTATTATTATTATTATGTTAATTTAATTTGAAAAAATAGGGCGGAGCGGGGTTAGAGGAAAATATTAAGAGCGACAAGGGATAGATGCAAATGGAAGTCCATGATAGCATACGTTCTGAAGGACACGGTACATAAAGAACAAGAATATATACATCTAACATACTAACATATATATATATATATATATATATATATATATAGCACACTTTGTATACAATCCAGGTAAATTCCAATAGAGACGAACTCAAGAGAACTCAGTGTTACATTTATTTATTTTATTTAAGAGAGTAATACAATTTATAAAAGATTTGAGATTATTACAATGGGTAATACATATTTCACTACGTCCTGATGTTATTATCGCGGCTCATCATCCCAAATGGTACAACAGTTGGTCCTCAAAATATCCCCCGCAAAAATTTCTTTTCTTTTATTTTATTTTACATAGACGCTCTCATGTCCATATTAGAACAGACATTTGTAAAGGTTATTTACGAAAATTTCTCGCTCATTCGAAAAGAACCCCAAAGAAAGAGGAAAGCAAGGATAAAGAAAAGATAGACGATTGATTAATGTAAAGAAGTGAAAAAAGAGAAAAAATAAAAAAGAAGGAAACACAAAAAAACTGAATGGAAAGCAAAATGAGAAAAAGAAAGGACAAAGAGATACAATAAAAGAAAATACAGTATCACGAGAAATAAATAAATATATATATAATATATGCATATATGTTATTATTATCATTTTATTTTAATCAATTCACCTCAAGCAATGCAGTAATGCTACTAAGATGCAAGATGGTAAAAGAGTATGAGAAAACTTTAGAAGGAACCGGAAACCTAATTTTAAACAGTAAACAAGGTCTAAATCTCTATTCGAAAACCCGGAGAGGAGAGTGAACAGGACGATAGATGAACTTATCTACTTTTTTTAAGGGGAAAAAAACATAAAAAATGAATAGTAAATAAAATTTTAGGCATTAGAACTACAGAGTTTAAGTTGGTTTTAGAAGTAACCGGAAACGCAATCCTAAACAGATAACAAGGGACAAAACTCTACTCCTGTTCAAAAGACGGGGAAAGAGTTTGAGCTGGGCTATAGGTAAAGCTATCTACTGCTTTTAATTTAATTTTTTTTTATTTAATTCAAACTTTTTAAAGTTTCAGGATGACGCAAAGAAGATTATTTAAAACCGTCTCCAGCAAATTTGAAATGCAATGTCGAGAACAGTACGAGTTGCGATCGTAGTATTAAATCCTCTCAAGACTACAGTTAGCCATTATTTTAAGTTGATCTCAGGTAAACGATTTGCAAGATAACTACAGATGATTGCGCTATTCGTTACTTCTCATATCCTGTAAGAATTGCTCATGTAATGCAACATTTCATTTACTGATAACTTTTGGACGTAACCCACAAAATTGCAATGTTTATTTATTACAGCACAGAATGAGAATGTTTTTTTTCGCAAAACGAGAATTTTTTAAAAACAAAATTCCACCTAATACAAGAGACACATAATTTAGAGGGTTACTGAATGAGTTGTTTAATATAAGTGCAAGAGTAGAAGAAAATAAAGATTATGAGGATAAGTAGTATAGATCAGGGGTTTTCAAACTTTTTGACTTACGGACCCTTTTTTGACTTACGAACCCCTTCATATTTCAAGTTTAATCTATGGACCCACTATAAACGCTTATGAAATTTATACATAAATTTTACTAAAACTAGCTTATAGTTTTGCATTAACGTAGTAAAAACTGGTTTTAAGCTTACTTTAAATTGATAAATTTAAGTTTTCATTTGATAACATTAATAAATAAAAATAAATATCCAAACATTGAAAATTAATACTTTGAATCTCACATGATGAGTTAATTCACGGACCCCCTATTTTATCCTTGCGGACCCCCTGTGGTCCGCGGACTACAGTTTGAAAATCCCTGGTATAGATAACGACTGACTCTGGGTCTGAAGAAATTAATACTGTACTGTTCAGGGATGCGTACACATAGGAGTTCTTTTTTATTTTCACAACGTAGCGATTTTGGGGAAAGAGGTTTTATATTAGAACCTCCTCCTTACAAATGGAATACGAGGGAAATGTGGGTAATTAGACACCGTGAACGTAGTATGGAGAGTTCTAGCTGTATATCTATCGCCCGGTTCACACTCCACCCATGTCTATTGAACAGGTTAAGAGGCTCACCCCTTGTTCCCTGTTTAGGATATGGTTTCCGGCTTTCTCTTTTCCGATCTTTCCACTATTACGTAGCCCCCTGCACATCAGTGGCGTTACCGCCTTGCTCGGGGTGATACGATTTAAAAAAAAAAAAAAAGTTACGGACAGATTGAACGGAATAGCTGAGCTTATCTGAACATTTGCCATGAAAATAGTGATAGATTTAAAGAATTGCATCCGTGATTAAAAAAAATGGCTGTGCAGTGGAAAATGTAATCAGCAGCAAGACCGCACAAACGGTTTCGAACTCTTAACTCGAAAAGATACAGATATGGGCGTAAGAATTATGACGATATATAGGATAAGGTAACGGTGGACTCAGGACTTGAAGGATTTTAATATTTTAGTGAACAGTAAGTTTTTTTCTCGTAAGTATCCATAAAAAATAAAGGACAAGTAAATAAATAAATAAAGGGAGAAAAAGACAAAGAAAGAAAGAAAGATAGAAAGAAAACGCTCAAAAACAAAACAAAACGACAAAAGAAGGGAATAAAAGCAAAGAAAATAAAAATAACAAGCATAAAAGAAAGAAAGAAAGAAAGTGAATACAAATATAAAGAAACAGCAATAAATAAATTAAAAATTAAAAAGAAAAAAATATATAAAAAGAAAAAAAGAAAGAGAATGACAGAATGAATGTAAGAAAATAAATAAAAATCCAAATAAATAAAATAAATAAAAAGAAAAAAGAAAAGGCATAAAAAGAAACAGAAAAAAGGAATAAAAAAGAGAGAAAAAGAATGAAAGAACGAATGTAAGAAAATTAATAAAAAGACAAAAAAAGAAAAAAAGAAAAGGAATAAAAAGAAAGAAAGCAAAGGAATAAAAAGTAAGAAAGCAAAGGAATAAAAAGAAAGAAAGTAAAGGAATAAAAAGAAAGAAAGCAAAGGAATAAAAAGAAAAAAGAAAAGGAATAAAAAGAAAGAAAGCAAAGGAATAAAAAGTAAGAAAGCAAAGGAATAAAAAGAAAGAAAGTAAAGGAATAAAAAGAAAGAAAGCAAAGGAATAAAAAGAAAAAAGAAAAGGAATAAAAAAGAAAGAAAGCAAAGGAATAAAAAGCAAGAAAGCAAAGGAATAAAAAGAAAGAAAGTAAAGGAATAAAAAGAAAGAAAGCAAAGGAATAAAAAGAAAAAAGAAAAGGAATAAAAAGAAAGAAAGCAAAGGAATAAAAAAGAAAAAAGAAAAGGAATAAAAAGAAAGAAAGCAAAGGAATAAAAAGAAATAGAAGGAATTAAGAGAAGAACAAAAAAGAATGAAATACTAATAATAATGGCGAGAAAGTTGAGACGGCCGAGACAATGCAGGCAGAATTGGGAAGAGGTGTGTAGAACAGACGTGAAAAAGCGATGACAACAAAATGGCGGGAACGGTGGACCTGAACGGATCTGTGGTGGCCCATATTTTCCACCAATTTCGTTTCTCTGAAAGCAGATTCTTCGGAAGTTTCCGACATCTCCCGTGAGGTACGGAAAAGAGGAGAAAAAATGCAAAAATATAAAACAAAACCCAAATAGACAAAATAAATAAGAGAAATAAATGCAAAGAAAGCGCAATGAAACGACAAAATGAAACGAATTCATAAAAGCAAAAACAAAAAGAAAACTTAAAACTAAAAAGTAAGACAAAAACGAGAAGAAAAGAAAATGGAAGGAAGCAGACGGTAATAAGAACCAAAATAGAAATAAAAATTCAAACAAAATAACCAAACAAACAGTAATATTAAAAAAATACATCAAATGACATTTTTTCAGAAACCTTTTACTTCTGGTAAAAAAATGTCTCGCAAAATGGCGTGTGGGAAGTTAGGGTTTACAAGACGAAAGAGAAAGAAAAATAAAAATGATTGAAAGGAACTAAAAGAACGAAAAAAAAGTGTTGGAAACAATAAAAAAAATGTAAAAAATCCAATGTCTTCACAATGAAAAGAAATGGGGAGCAGTGAAAAGAATGAAAAATAATAGCTAGGATTAAAGGGAGGGCGAATAAAAAAGAGAGAAGATGAAGATGGTAGAAAAAGAACAGGGAGAGAAATAAGAAAGAAAGAAGTGAGAGAGCGAGGGAAAAGTTGATAGATCACCAAAGAGGAAAGGATAGAGAGCAAAAGTAAGACAAAGAGTAGAACAAAGAAAGAAAAGGAAATCAGGAAGGGATTGTTGGAGACGGAAAAGAACTAAGTGAATAAGAGGGTGCTAGTGTGTGAGTCAGTGTGAGAGAGAGGAAGAGAGAGGGAAATGGGGACATTAGAAATGGAACCTCTGCAAAAAATAAACTAGCAAGAAAAAGAAAAGACAAGGAGAGGAAAAAGAAGGAAATAGAGAGAGAGAGAGAGAAAAAAAGAAAGAGGAAATAGAAAGATGTAAAATTCAAGGAGAAAGAAATAGCCGATTAGAGAAAGGGATATATACAAGATAGAAGCAGATGGAGGAGGAGAAAGAGAGGGAGGAATAAACATAAACTATGAAAATGCTCTGGAAAAGTATGGCGGCTGAGAAATGACATATAAGTGAGGAGTCATTGACCTCAACCAAAGAAAAGCATAGTAGATAGGCAGACAGACAGTTGATTTTTTAAGCGCCGCTTAGATGTGGCACAAGGCCGAAATTATGGGGTACCAG
>JBBBDQ010001030.1:452500-547500 GCA_037127315.1 Ascarosepion bandense | reverse complement strand
TTCATACTCCACCCACGTCTATTGAACAGGTGAAGAGGCTCATCCCTTGTTCCCTGTTTAGGATGTGGTTTCTGGCTTTCTCTTTTCCAATCTTTTCATTCCTACGTAGCCTCATGCACTTCAGTGGCGTTACCGCCTTGCTCTGGGTGATATGATTAAAAAAAAAAATCAGATTCACCAAACCATTCTTCATCATTACGGGTTCCAGAAACTTCAGCGGTCTCTTCCTGATATTAAGAATAAATTTCTTTTTTGTTCCCAACCCCTCCAAAACATCGTTGTTGCTCACATGTTCTGTCATGGTATTCTCAGCATCCTTCTGTATAACCATATTTCGGTTCCTCCAAGATTTTCCTTCATCTTTGATGACATTGTCCAGCATTCTCTGTTATAATGAAGAGCAGACATCATATAACAGTTCAGTACTCTTTCCTTTGTTTCCAACGAAATTTTCCTGTCTCTTCATACTCTACTTAGTTTTTTGAATGCATTGTTGACCATGTCAGTACGCCTTCGGATGTTAGTGTCGCACTTTCCGTCCCAGGTATTTAACCATTAAAATAAGTATGAATACATTTCCATTATTTCCAGTTAATACGGATGTGCCTTTTGGTGCAATGAATATCGACTCGGAAGGAAAAATCTGAGAGCTGCGTTCCAGTTTGTTGGGACGCCTGCGCCTATTCGGCTATAATGGACTATTCCATTACTATGTAAAGTAATGGTGGCATCTACGTAACGGAGTGTGCCGAGCAGCCGATCGACAAGTCAGTCGTAGAATTCCGGTGACGACCCGGAAGTACCCATTGCTCATACTACGTCTTACGACGGTTGAGACGATTAACCTTTATTCTTGTATTGGATACTAATAACCTTTGTAAACAATACAACAATTAACCTATTCCTGTTGTTGAGTTATTTATTCTTACTCACGACATAACACAGTTGAATTCGTTGCATTTACGTGCAAATACCCCTGGGAAAGGTATTAATCCAGCTCTTCTTATGGGTTAATTAGCTAGACAGATTGGTTCTGTAGCCTTGGTTGGTCACCAGTTTACCGCATAAAGTAATGGCAACCTATTGCGGAAAATCATACCCAGTTATGTAACGTCTCAGACATGATCGCCCAACTGCGCAACACGAATGGCACTTAACTGACTGAATACATTCAAGAACTTAGAAGGCATGCAGCATTTTCGGAGGACGGAAACAAGTCGTCTATTCTACAACTCACAGTCGAAACTATTAACATGGCAAGTGTTTTAATGAGCTACATTCCTCGGTTTTACCAACCCTGATCTTCAAAGCTAAGCCTCATTATGACATGTACACTGAAACGAACAGACACCATTCCCTTCATATTCCATTAGTAAGGAGGAAATCTTATTCGGGAGCGGAGGAAGCTTTCTTCCAAAGAAGTTCTACTTTATGGGAATTTTCCCATGAGGATACTTTCCCTATAGCTACAATCTTAACCTTTCCTACATATCCTCATAAGCTGCACTGGTTGTCTCTTCCTCTTATGTGCATAAGCCTCAATTAACAACGCAGTTTTGAACCAGCAACTAAAAGTTAACTCGTGCCTTATAAGGTCGATTTATCGATCGACGCACTTCGTGGCCTAGAGCAGGGGTTTTCAAATTTTTTGACTTAGGGACCCCTTTATATTTCAAGTTTTAGTCTAGGGACCCACTATAAACGTTTACGAAATTTATACATAAATTTTTACTAAAAGTAGCTTATAGTTTTGCATTAACGTAGTAAAAACTGGTTTTAAGCTTACTTTAAATTGAGAAATTAAAATCTTCATTTGACAACATTAATAAGTAAAAATAAATATTCAAACATTGAAAATTTATACTTTGAATTTCACGTGATGAGTTAATCCACAGACCCCCTATCTTATCCTCGCGGACCCCCTGTGGTCCGCGGACCACAGTTTGAAAACCCCTGGCCTAGAGGTCGAATGCACCATAGATATAATGACGGTTTCCCCTGCCAAGAAGAACGCAGGTTCTGATCCTGCTGGAGAGCACATATTTTTCTTTCTCAAATATTCAGGCCGCTGGACGAAAAGAAATAAATATACAGTTTTCATGAATAAACGCAGCGTCTACTTAAATATGGGTATTCCTTAAAAAAATCCTTAAATCATGAGATAGACAATGATAGGCATGATGAAGAGACAAACAGCTCTGAAAAGGAGAAAGAAAGAAAGAAAGAAAGAAAGAAAGAAAGAAAGAAGGGGTTGAGATAAATAGCTCTGAAAAGAAATAGATAAATTATGAAAGAAAGAAATAGAGTGAACAGACTAAGAAAAATAAATGAGAACACAGAGAGAGAGAGAGAGAGAGAGAGAGAAAGAGAGAGAGAGAGAAAAGGGAATGGAAAGAGAGATGCAGAGAACAATTGAAAAAATGGAATAGATAGATTAGAATACGTAGATATTGAAGAGAGTGAGGTAAATATACAATATAAAAGTCAGATAGATAGATAGATAGATAGATAGATAGATAGATAGATAGATAGATAGATAGATAGATCAGTCAATGAGTTAAATGCCATACGGGATACACGCTTTGGCGATTATGTCTCAAAAGAAACATAACTAACACTGATAGATAGATAGATAGATAGATAGATAGATAGATAGATAGATAGATAGATACTGAACAAACCTGTAAATAGACAGATAATCATAAAAAACGAATACGAACAAACACGGGAAGACATATTGGTAGAGATTGATCAATAAAACATAAAAATAGATCAATAGAGACGCGTAGACGTGGTGTTTGAAAACATTTGTGAGAAAATTTAAGGTATGCGGCCTAAAAGGAAGAAAGCCAAAATGGAATACAGCCGCAAAAATATTAACCGAAGAGAATGAAAATTCAACAATAACAACAATAATAAAGATGAGTGCTTAAATCTTTTACATCTATTATTATTATTATTATTATTATCATCGTGTGAGAGAAGAGCTCACCAGCAAAATGACACTGGGATACAAATATCAGTCAGTTAAGTGCCATACGTGATACACGCTTGGGCGATCATCTCTCGAAAGAGACATGACTGACTAGGCAGAAGATAATCCCGCAGTAGGATGCCATTACTTTCCGCGGTAGACTGGTTGCCAGCCAAGGCTATAGAACCCAATCTGTTCTATTATTTAATACATAATTTGAGGGAGGAGATGGATTAATACCTTTTCCAATGCTATTTGTACGTAAGTGAACACAAGGAATTCAACTGGAATTCGAACTTGGCTCCCCGATTTATCGTTCCGAGTCAATATCCACTCCACCACAACGCACATCCTAATACAAATATACGAAGCCTAATACAACAATGACGACGCCCAGTTCAGCTAAGTGTATACTATACAGAGTCATCACAGACAAATGGGTGCGATATGGTGAGAGGTATAAATAGAACATACAGGTTCGGTCCAGTTAAAATTACCTTTAGGTTAGGTCACCCATTGCGCTCAACCGGTCTCCAATTGAGGTTGGGTATCCCAAATATCAAGATGACTTGACTATCTTGACTATCTCAACCTTCAAATAAATAAAAATGCAACCTTTTTGATACCCATCCATGATTCGTAGTGCTGCAGTCTCTAAGGGATATGCCTAAGGTGTAGTGGTCAGGAAAAAAAATAAATTAGACACTATATCTGCCTGTGGTGAACTGTGCAAATTACGCCAGCGCTGAATTTCTATTTAGCCCATACCTGGGGGGCAGAAAAGAGATAGATTCATATCTTTCCCAAGAGTATTTGTGCTAAAAGAAACGTAACACTGAGAAAATCTGCTGTTCCGAATGAGATATTTAATTCATCATGATCAGAAGCCACGATGGCCATACCTGGTATCGTATCAGGGAATTTATTATTATTATTATTATGTTGTCATTTTTCACCATATTTCGATTTCTGCTATGGTCGCACTACCTACCAAGTCTGCGGGAAGATCTAAGGCAGGTCGTGGTGAGTCGTAATGGCTCTATTTCATGTTTTTTTTATCTCCCATATCATCCCTAGCGTTACATAGACAAAGTTCTCCTCAGTGTGTGGGCTGTACTTATCAAGACAATTTTTTGTATATCTCTTAAGCTGGGGTTTCCAAGGATTCTTTCAATGTGTTGTTTTGTTCCATTTTTTATCATTCCAAGTGCGCCTACTATCACTGGCACGGTTCTTGTTTTCAATTTCCACATTTTTTCTATTTCAATTTCCAGGTCTTTATATTTTGACAGTTTTTCGAATTCCTTGGTTGCTATGTCACAATCCGCTGGACAATATCAATTAATATTAATTAATAGGGAATTTTTTTCTTGTTGGTTTTTAACAATAGTGTCCAGCCTATTTTGCCTCAATTTTTCTGTCTGTGTAGATGGTGTAATCCCATAGAATGGTGACATCTTCTATTTCTGTAAATGGTGCTGGTTGATGTTCATACCAGTGTTTGTTTACACATTTTCCATAGTGTTTGCACATTGTCCAATGTAAATATTGCTCCACTCTATCGTGAAGATTTTTATATTCATTTGGGGCAAGTACAGAACATTCTGAGATTAGATGGTCTATTGTTTCTTATTGTTTATTGATTCTGTGATAAATACCAAGAAACAATAGACTATCTAAACTCAGGATGTTCTGTACTTGCCTCAAATGAATATAAAAGTCGTCACGATACAGTGGGGCAATATTTACATTGGACAATGACAATTGGCCAAGAAAAAAAATTCCCTATTAATTGATATTAATTGATATTGTCCAGTGGATTGTAACATAGCAACCAAGGAATTCGAAAAACTGTCAAAATATAAAGACCTGGGAATTGAAATAGAAAAATATGGAAATTTAAAAAAAGAATCGTAGTAGTGATAGGACGTGCACTTGGAATAATAAAAAAATAGAACAAAACAACAAATTGAAAGAACCCTTGGAAACCCCAGATTAAGAGATATACAAAATATTCTATTGTTAAGTACAGCCCACACACTAAAGAGAAATTTGTCTATGTAACGAGATAGAAAAAGCATGAAATAGTCATAACAACACACCACGACCCGCCTTAGGTCTTCCTAAATACTTGGTAGATTGTGCAATCATAGCAGAAATCGAATTATGAATAATAATAATAATAATAATAATAATAATAATAATAATAATAATAATAATAATAATATCGTAAGGCATTCGATAGTGTGTCACATTCCTGGAGATTATCGTAAGGCATTCGATAGTGTGCCACATTCCTGGATTTTAAAGACTTTAAATATATACAAGATATCACCCGTCATCATCAATTTCATCAAACAGTGCATGTCTATATGGAAAACAACCCTTTACCTCAATCATATAAATGGAACCTATAAGTCTGATGAAATAAACATCAAAAGAGGTATATTTCAAGGTGATTCTTTGTCTCCATTACTATTCTGCATATCACTAACCAGTCAACTTAATAAGACAGAATGTAGTTATAAAATAGGCCAAAATAAAATAAGCCATCTATTTTACATGGATGACTTAAAGTTATATGCTAAGAATGATAATGAGCTGGAAGGTCTTCTGCAAACTGTAAAATGCTTCAGCGAAGACATTGGAATGAAATTCAATTTGAATAAATGTGCTAAAGCTACAGTTTTACGTGGATCAATACAAGAAACATCCTCAATTAGCTTAGACCCTGCTGTAACAATAAAAGAATTGAAACCAGAAGAAGCTTATAAATACCTAGGTGTAAATGAGAGTGAAAAAGTTCACCATAAAAAAATGAAAGAAATAGTGCGAAAATAGTACTATAGAAAGCTACGAATGATATTAAAAACTGAATTGAGTTCTCAGAACAGAGTTATGGCCATTAATAGCCTTGCAATCCCAGTTGTCCAATATAGCTTCAACATCTTAAACTGGACTCTAAACGACATCAGGCGAATGGATTCTAAAACAAGACAGCTTCTTTCTAAGCATAAGATACATTATCCAAAGGCTGATGTAGACCGTCTATACATACCCCGTAAAGAAGGTGGAAGCGGTCTTAGTCAGCTGGAATTGTCATACAAACAACAACTATTGGCTTACTAACATACATAGAAACAACAAAGGATTGGATGATACAATTAGTAAGGCAACATGAAGAAAGAAAGAAAAAATATTCAATAATAAAAGAAGGCAGTAAATACAAACAAGATTTACAGTTAGTAGATTCTGTAGAAAAGCAAAACAGAAGCCAAGAACCAACTATTGCGGCAAAAAATATGAAAACGAAAGCCAGAGATAAAGCTCTTGAACAGATGAAACAACGCTGGCAAGACAAACCTCTGCATAGCCAATATCCAGAACGTGCCAATAAATCTAATGTTGACAAAGTTAATACTCATCGATGGTTACGTGCATCTGGATTAAAGTCTGAAACTGAAGGCTTTATTCTTGCAGCACAAGACCAAAGTCTTTTCACTAGAAACTTTCAGGCAAATATTATGCATAATAATATGGATCCAACATGCAGGTTTTGTGATAAACACCAAGAAACAATAGACCACCTAATCTCAGGCTGTTCTGATCTTGCTCCAAATGAATATAAAAATCGCCACGATAGAGTTGGGCAATATTTACATTGGACAATGTGCAAACATTATGGAAAATCTGTAAACAAACATTGTTATGAACATCAACCAGCACCGGTTACAGAAATAGAAGATGTAACCATTCTATGGGATTACACCATCTACACAGACAGAAAAATTGAAGCAAACAGGCCAGACATTATTGTTAAAAACCAGAAGGAGAAAACTTGTCTATTAATTGATATGGCTTGTCCAGCGGATTGTAACATAGCAATCAAGGAATTTGAAAAACTGTCAAAATATAAAGACCTGGAAAATGAAATAGAAAAAATGTGGTAATTGAAAACAAGAGTTGTGCCAGTGATAGTAGGTGCACTTGGAATGATAAAAAATGGAACAAAACAACACATTGAAAGAATCCCTGGAAACCCCAGCTTAAGCGATATACAAAAAATTGTCTTATTAAGTACAGCCCACACACTAAGGAAAACTTTATCTATGTAATGCTAGGGATGATAGGGAAGATAGAAAAAACATGAAATGGAGCCATAACAACACGCCACGACCTGCCTTAGGTCTCCCCGCAGACTTGGTTGGTAGTGAGACCAAAGCAGAAATCGAAATATGATGAAAAATGACATAATAATAATAATAATAATAATAATAATAATATAAAATGATAATAAAGCAACTTAATTTTTTTATATTACCAAGATTTAGAATGTATAAAGCTTATAACGGGAAATTACATGTGTATTTTATAAAAACAATGGTCGTCATGAAGAACTTAAATTATATACCACTTTGCATATATAACCTCTTACATACACACACTCTTGCTTGTAATCACGTAAGTACATACACTTATACATACATATAAACTCTCATACACCCTCTCCATGTATATATATATATATATATATATATATATTTATATATATATATATATATATATATATATATATAGGAAAGAATATTAATAAAAAGTTTTGAATTTAAAAATGTACTTTTTTAAACAGTATTTGTTTATTTTTATTATATTTTATATTTCAGACCGTCCTCGGTCCTTCATCAGAAACAAGTGATTTTTAAATTTGAATTAGAAACGTATTTCACGATAGCGTCCGAATATTTTTTTTGTTTACATCACGTGGTGTCGATAAACCAATCAACATGCGGCACGTCCGTTTGTTCATTTTCGGTAAACCAATCAACATGCGGCACGTCCGTAGAGAAAGTCTGTTTGTTTTGGATAATATATATATATATATATATATATATATATATATATATATATAAACTTATATTGTAAAACGTAACAGACAATGAATGTCTATTATGTTTAATCATGAGCCGCTCTCAACATCGTATTTTGGTTTTAATTTCAGGTGAAAATAAAACCAAACAACTAAATAATCGCATTTTTGCATGTACAAAACTTATTCACTAATGTTTCCGTCCATGAAACGATGGACATCATTATCCGTGATTTGTACAATCATGCTACTCTCCCACTAGTCCATATTAAACCCACTATTTAAAAAAATATTATTAGCATGCACCACTCAATTACCTTTTCATGACCCCCTAGGTACTATTTATACTCAAATAGATGGTATTGCGAAGGGATCTCCTTTACGTACCCTCTTTTCTAATTATTATATAGCACATTTAGAAAATAAAATATTTAATGACATTAATAAAGCCTCTCTATATATAAGATAAATTGATGACACTTTCATTTTCGCTAAAAATATTTTTCAAAATACACAACTTAAAACAAATTTGAAAGTCAGTCCGTCCTCAAATTTTCATTAGAACTTAATATTGATAATAAAATTCCATTCCTTGATGAATTTATTAATTCCGGAAGACATAGATTTACTAATTCTCTATATAGGAAATCAACTAGCATAAACTCGTGTCTTAATTGTAATAGTGAATGCCCCAAACGATATAAGTTAGCTGTTGTAAAAAAAAAAAAAAAAATTCAACGCACACAAATGATATCTTCTTAAGCCATATTCTATGAATAATTACAAAACATTAAACAAACACTTGTTAACAATGAATTCCCCAACTCCGTTATAGACCAACAAATTAAAATGTATTGCAATATACTTAATAACATTTCTAACAATATTGATCATATTAATAATAATAGTGCACGTCAAAATAAACCTAACAGTATTAACTTATACTATTGCAACCAAATGCATAATAGTTACAAACATGATGAAACAACACTCAAAAACATAATCGGTAGAAATATAAAACTAATTAATAATAATAAACAATTTAAGCTCATCATATATTATAAAAAATTAAAACAATTGACTTCATTGTCTCTAATAACCCTGCAACCACACAATTAAATCCTCTACAGAAAACTAACGTAGTGTATCACTTTACATGCTCATTCAGAGATTGTATCTGATAGTAATACTAAACCCACGGCATATATTGGTTTTCTACAAACACGCTATCCTGTAGACTTACCTACTACTTTTTTTATCATAGCTAATGTTAAGCAACATTTCTGAGAAAAACATAGCCATGTATGTAATATTAGACAGATTTTAGTGGATAACACAATAATATTCACACAAACACACAGTAAAAATGACCTTCAGATATTGGAGGCCATCTACATTAAATAAAAGCAACCCACACTCAATAAAATCACATTTCAATTTAGTCACAAGACATTACATTACATGTAGGCATATCATTCTGTTTCGATCTCTACGTGGTGTGACGTCATAGAACGACATTGCTAATTTACAACCTGCGTCCGCTATTTGGGGATTGTCATCGTCGCATAGCAGTGTTTTATGTCAACACAAGATAATATCATCTTTGATGGTGGATGTCATTATATTAACGTCACTGGAACCACTCTGAAGATGGAGCCGAAAGCATATAACCACCAAATATCAAAATGTTGGACAATTTTGGTATTTATTTTCACCTGAAATTAAATCCAAAATACGATGTTTAGAACGGCTTATGATTAAAAATGATAAACATTCATTGTCTGTTATATTTAACAATATATGTTTAGATAGTTATCTGTTACCTCGATACACTAAATATATATATATATATATACACACATATATATATATATATATGTATACATATACATAAATAGATCTATCTATCTATCTATCTATCTATCTATATATATATATATATATATATATATATATATATATATTAGCACATATTTTTACCTACATGCTTACATTTTAGCATAAGTATATATATATATATATATATATACATTCATAGATATATACATATATAGATACGTATATTCATTCATACACATACATGCCGACATACATATACGCATTCCTCGATTTATAAATTTGTTCGATTTAAATTCATTACAATACTCGATTAATTTTTAACATAGATTTCTCGTCGGAGTAAGATCCTCTGTGGAAATAACTTGCTAATTACCAAGGATATTACTTATATATATATAGTATTTACATTATTCGGACTATTGTCCTCATCTTTCTTGCCATTTGTATGATCATGTGTAAATCGTCTCATTTTATAAAAATGTAAATTTCTAAATAAAATGTTTGGAATGTAGCTTTTTGTTTCCATAACCTTTTTAGATTGTAGTATTGGTAACCTTAAGTGGGAGGAGTTTAAAATCTATCCATAAAAAAAATTATTTTTAAAGATTTTTAAGTGGTCTTAAATTTTTGATCAAGTGTGTATTTGACTGGGAATACATTTTTATGTTTCAACAAGCACAACGGACTTGAAAATCAAGACAGAGAGACACAAGTCGCCAGCAGAAGTGCGTCAGACAGACGAAGAACGCGTGAAGTGAAAGACGCGGAAAATCCCCCCTCACCTTCTCTCTCTCTTTCTCTTCCACACGCCAGTGGCATGAACACCGCTTATAGGCAGAGAACCAAGAAGACTGTATTACTTCTAGCAACAACAACATAGTAGCCGCAGTAATTTGTGAATTTGAAAAAATTGGATTGTATTTCATTTTTAGTTCTTATTTTTCATTTTATTTATATTATTCCCTCTCTTGATGTACAGAGAATTACAATATAATTATTAGTTCACATTGACTAGCCTTCATTACTGCCTTGTTTCTTTTTGTTCTTGCCTGTTTCACTTATTTATGCATGTGCGCCCAACCACTTCTTGATTTCAGTTGGTGAGAAGGCAGTACGAAGACAACCGTCTTTTTTTTTCGCATATCCTTAATTTCTTCTGAGATCAAATCACAATATAGCAGGGGAGGTGAAAGTTTTCGACTGATCATTTGATATCTTCGATCACCTGGGGCGGAATGGAAGCGAACAGACTCAGGTGCGAGTAACTTATGACCAGTTAGCGCAAGCATCATAATTTTGAGACCAGGAGGGCGTGGGGAGTCATAACCTTTCGAGACATGAACGCCCATACGTGTATCACGTATGGCATTTGATGAGGCTATTTAAGAAAATGACAGTTTGATGTTATGATTTTCTAGAAAGGTGCGGTGTTGTGCGAAAAGCAGTTTTCTTCATGGTTGTATGCAGTTCTTGAAATGTGCTGCAACCGTAACAGAAGTGGTTTATCTTGGGTAAGATGGAAACCAAACCCCTCCAGGCTAGTTTGAATTTAGTCTTTCTTCTCCTAGACTAATTGTCAACCAAGACTTTATGGCCCCTGTCTCTCTTTCTATTTAATCATATCTAAGTGGAGCAGAGTTGAGTTTATTCGTTTCCCAAGTGGATACCGGTATTATGTGTGACCTACCTTAAAAAGCTTATTATATGTAAGTATTATAACTGTCTGGTAACAGTTATAGAACTGTTTGTTTTAATTAAAGGATGCTATTTTAGTATGTTTTGTAACAGGTAGTTAAAAATGCTGTTTTAATATGTAGTTAAATAACTGCTGGTAAACAAATTAAAATTAAATGAACAAAAATAATTAAGTTTCCATAGTCAAATACTTATATCTATAAATATATTCTTACTGAGATAGGACATATTCAAACCAGGTAGACCACGTACTATACTGGCACCACTAATTTAATGAAAATAAACTTGTATTTAACAACTAAATTCTATGGATCATTTATGTTCACTAGTAAAATAAATGTTTTTTGTGTGGACTCCAGTAATGTTACATGGAACGCCAGGGTCCATACAGACCCTGGTTGTGAACCACTAACCCTAGCTAATGCCTTACCATTATGTGCAAGGTATTTGTGCTGCACCATGTGTTGTGCCATGATTTCTCATTTACAAACAATTCATTATCTTTGTTTTATTCCTAATAGTGTAATATGTCACTGATATATTATGTGGCCTACCATAAAAAGCATGTTATAAAAAAGTATAACTCTCTGGTAACAGTTAGTTATAGAACTGCTTGTTTTAATTAAAGGATGCTGTTTTGGTATGTTTAATAACAGGTAATTAAAAATACTGTTTTGGTATGTTTAATAACAGGTAATTAAAAATACTGTTTTAGTATGTTTAGTAACAAGTAGTTAAATACACTGTTTTAGTATGTTTAGTAACAGGTAGTTAAAGAAATGCTGGTAACAATTAAAGGATCCTGTATTTTCTTTTTATTCCTCATATTTGTTTTTAGGAAAAAACAACATAGTTTAGCTAAACTTATACTTATATCTATAAATATACTATCACTGTGGTAGGACACATTCAAAAGCGTAGGATTACATCATATACCAGAATCAAAGAGAGAGGCCGCATACTATACAAGCACCCCCGGCAATAGAATGCAACGAACTAGAGTTCTAATCTTTAGCCGCCATCCATTCCACTATAGCGCATCCAACGTGCTATTCTTCTTCTTCTTCTTCTTCTTCTTCTTCTTCTTCTTCTTCTTCTTCTTCTTCTCGGTGAAATGTAAGTTCCATTCGATTAGCTTCTTTCAACAAACCGCTACTTTCTGGAACCGACTCCAAAGAAGATGCTTCTCCGATCTCCTCAGTCTTAACCTGTTTAAGTCCAGAGTCAACCAGCTATAACACATATCCCCATAAATTGTGAATCTTAATCTGTAATCGCTACCTCGAGTGGCTCTTGGGCTTTGTACAAGTGAAAAACCATAGAACAAAAAGAAATACGATGAAGGTGCTAAAATAATCATCGCCCAATCCACATTCGAAATTCTAAAGTAAAGTTCTCATATCGAGTTTTTTTTTTTTAATATATTCTTGGTTCGGGTGAGAACTATTCGGTGGATCCTCGTTGTAGTAGCAGTCGTGGTAATAAGGTAAAGTTCGAAAGAAAAGAAAGTCAATGGCGGATAGGATCGATTAATGCGTCCAGGAAATCGCTGATAACTCGTCTGGACATTACCTTTGATGTTCTGCCGATGAATTGACTCTATCACGCGCCAATCGACCACGTGACACTGATAGGCCAGTCACGTGACTTTAATATCTCATCGTCTTCACTTAGGTTGAAAGCAAAAAAAAAAAAGAAAAAATTATGCATAAGTGGAGAGACGAATTTGAACCACCTAATAAATATGGAAACATCAAGAAAAAAAAAGAAAAAGAAAAGAAACTAAAGGCCTGATACTAAAACGTCAAATGTGCTGAATCTTAACTCTCTGGTGAAGGAAGTCCACGAAAAATGTGTCACAGAAATTCAGAGTTGGAACGGAATAGTGAAATATGCTCTCTAGAAATTAAGCAAAGCATTAAGAAGAAGGAAAATATAGTCGAAAAAAGAACAGTTATTTACACGATTTACATTCTGACTCAGTTAAGTGCCATACGTGAATATATGGTTGGGCGATCATGTCTCTTTTGAGAAATGACTGACTCGGCAGAAGATTTTCCCGCAGTAGGTTGCCATTACTTTCTGCTATAGAGTGGTTGCCAATGAAGGCTTTAAAACCGAAACTACTTCGCTATATTAATACATATCTGGAGGGAGAAGAGATGGATTAATACCTTTACCAAGGGCATCTGCGCGTAAATGCAACGAATTCAAGTGGAATTCGAACTCAGTTCTCCGATTATCTCGTTCCGAGCCGATATCCATTGCATCACAAGTCTTCAAATTTGTTATTGTTTTCACAACGTTTCGACCTTTGTGACATCCGGCTTTCATCAAGTGTATAACTAGAAGTAGACAAGACATCCCTACCCTAGCATAATAATTTAATAATTCAGTTCGGAATTCACTGTACGTTACCAGGACCGATATACCCCTGATGAAGGCTTAGCAACCGAAACGTCCCGACCTGCCTGCCTTACTTTCTCATCGCCATAACATAGATTCCATGTGGCTTTCCTGTAAATATTTTCATGATATTAGGTTGTTACAAAACTAATTGCCGTTCGAAGTGTTGCATTTTGAAAAGCCATTTTAACGTAGTATTCACGTTATATATATTAGGTGAATTTTGGTATACATAATAATTAATATCTGCTCTTTAATGTCATGGCGGCATCACCGACAGACTGAATGAACTCTTCCAACCATTACTTATACCTCCCCCTCACAAGAGGTGAGAGGGAGTAGCCTGAGGAGAGCGCCCTCAGAGCGGCTCGAAATCAGCCGAGAGCCGGTCTACGAACACTGCTACCTTAACGAATATTACGAGACCCACTCTAAGCCCGAGGGTCAAATTATAGTATTCCACACTAACTCGTATTATCGTTCCCTCCAACCTAGTTCCAAGTATTGTATTCTTTCCGTATTTAATATATATTCGTATTTTCCTATTTTGTTGTTTTGGGGTTATTCTTACTGGACCTTTAAACGGGTCCACGACATTTAATAATTTTTCAATTATTTTTAGACAAAAATATTCTTGAAGAATAGAAGCCCTTAATTATGAACATGAGAAAGTATGATCTTCGTTAACTTTTCTTGCATGAGTTAGACTTGTGCACAGTGCCCCCCAAACTTCTGCTAAGCATGGAGAGATAGGTCCACAAGTGATCTGAGAGTACAAGGCTGGTTCCAGAAATTCCGTACTGGTGATGAGGGTCTTGAAGATGAAGTTAGAGGTCATTCATACAGTGTTGACAACGAACAGTTTTTAAGTAAAACCCACGTTAGAGTGTCAGAGAAATGTTCCAGATGCTGGGTGTCTGCACTGCAACACTCTTACGTCATTTGCCGAATGACGAGGTGAAAAAGCTCGATAAATGGGTTTCTTATGATCTCAGTGAAAATCAAAAACTCCTGCTTTTCCTGCGTAACACCAATGGTTCCTCTTTTGACTGAATAGTCACTTGTGATGAAAAAAGGATTCATGATAATCGTAAACGATCAGGTAAATGGGTTCATCGTGATGAGTTCTCGAAACATTTCCCAAAGCTTAAGTTGCATCAGCAAAAGATTACGGTGACTGTCTGGGGGTCTGCAATTGGTGTTATTCACTACAGCGTTTCTGGAAGCCAATCACGTATTTTTTTATTTAAAATTATTCGGCACTTTCGGAAAATCTGCTCCGAAAAGAAATATAAAAAATGCAATAAAACTTTGATATAATTTAATTTCATGAGCTTTTAATTGCTGGAATAAATAATAAAATTAAGGACATTATAGCCTGAAGAAAAAAAATTCTTTTTGATTACTAATAAAATTTTAAAAGAATTGTTTTCATTTTTATTATTATTATAATAATGCATAAAGTTTTTAAAATATTTTAAAAATCTTTTAAAGGACTGTATGATTTTTTTTTATTTGTTAAAAATTGATGATTTAATATCAAAAAATTTAAAATTTAATAAAAATTTTTCACACCGTATATTTTTAAAATAATAATATAAAAATTTTTTGTGCGTAAATAAATATGTTCATTTAAGTACGATGTTCCATAGGGCTCATAACAAGTTTCCATAGGGGTCGTATTTATTTTAGAAGTTTACAAGTGTTTTGGATTATTCCCCTTACATGGAAAATGACAGAAACCGCACTTTGATTCTGATTCAAGTCTCTTCAAGACGTTTATAAAATTCAACAGCCTGTTTTGTAAGTCATTCCTTAAGCATTTAAAGCAACTTTTACATTTTAATTCCTAAGTTTCTAATTTTGTTAAAGAAATTAATAATAGTGAAATTCACAATTTGTAGTGGTACCTAAAAATAATATGAAAAATAGATATTAAAAATAAAAATTAATAAATGTCATAACATTTCATAAATTATTTTCATTCTGTTATTAAATGGTAAATTTTTTTAAAAGAAAGTTTTATGTTATTTTAAGTTTTTATTTTTCATAAAACATCTTCAAACGTAAGCCTACAAAGCTAAACTAACTAAAATTTCATCAAATAGTGGATAATTGCTGAAAACTGCGTGAAATGTTTAATTTTAACATAGTTAAAAATAAAAAAAACGATTTGTATGAAAAAGATTTATACCAAATTCGTCTTCCATACTTTTGGCCGGCTGCTGTAAATCATTCATTATCGCCTCCTGATAAGGTGTTGACAGCTCTGATAACAAGGCTACCGTAATTGAGGAAAACTTTTTAAAATATTTTTCAAGCAGTAAGCAAATAATTCTTGTTTCAAGTCAACCTAAAGTAAGTTTAAATTGGTAATTTGAAGAAAATAATGTGTTAGTGAGGTGTATTTAATTTTTGTAAGATTTTTTAAAACCGAGAATTCGCTTCTGTTTACAATCGATGAAAAATGGCGGAAATTTTAAAATTTTTATTTTTTATTTTTTTTAAAAAGTTTTCTTATTCCGATCAATATACTTTCAGTTTAAAATACACCAGGGTATTTTGCTTACTGAAATTAGTAAATTTAATCCGTTGGCTTTCAATTAAAGCTAATTTTAAAGCTTGAAGATAACTTATTTATTATTAAAATTTCAATTTAAATTTAGGTATAGAAAAATGACTGGGGGTACCTAATTTACAATGACAGTAGCTACGGAGTCAGTATATTTTGACTTGAATTTTTTGTTGGCTATTTTAAGATGCATGACATTAAAATTAGAGGTTGAATTTTCATTAGAAAAATTGAATTGTTAGTTTTTCAGATTAATTCTAACCGTAATAATAATATTATCATATAATGAAAATATTATTTCATAAAACTTATTAATGGTAATAATAATAATAATAATAATAATAATAATAATAATTAAAGACCTCAGTAGTAATAATAAGAAGAAGAAAAGAAAGAAGAAGATTACTGATAATAATAAAAAATAATATAGAATAATTTAAACATGATAACAATAATGTATAAAAATTACGAAAATAATAATACTATTTAATAGAACTTATAAAACACACACACAAAAAAAAGAAAAACAATAGAAAAAACTACTTATTGATTTGCTCCTTTTACACCATAAGTCGAAACTTTGGAAACTTCCGTTTTAGATATTATTATAAATTTAATGTTCCCTACAGCAGAACCTATAAATTTACTCCAGAATACTCCTTGAAACCCCTTCTTACATTTCTTCACTCTAGAACTTATTAAAAAAATAAATGAATTCATTAAAAGGCTAAGATAGAAAACTTACTTCCATCAAAATCCGCGAAATACACCAGATGAAAATAAAGAAAAAACATAATCAGAAATCTCAAAAAACTCCATCTGGCAATAAACACTCTACCCACGTCTATTGAACAGGTGAAGAGGCTCATCCCTTGTTTGATGTTTAGGATGTGATTTCCGGTTTTTCTCTTTTCCAATCTTTTCACTCTTACGTAGCCCCCTGCGCATCAGTGGCGTTTTCACCTTGCTTGGTGATATGATTAAAAAAAAACAACAAAAAAAAAAACAAACTTCTAGAACCTTTTGAAACAAACATGTTTAACTTAATCAAAAAATCAAATTTAAGAAACTATCTCACCGATTCCAAATTATTCTTAAAAAGGATATTAATAAGATTAAAAAGATGTGAATTAATGCAGATAAATCTAAAAACATTTATAAAATCGAACCCTCGGAGTATCACAAACTCATCCTCAATAAAATCACTAACACTTACAAAAAAGATACTAACAATAGCACGATTTCATCAATTAATGAGAAAACCGTTAAACTGGCCAATAAATTTTACATTGCAGATAGAATGGGAAAGACCCATACTAAAAACGCATACTTACTTTTTAATGACCACAAACCTAACTTTGAAAATTGTCTTCAAGCTACAGTAATCAATCCTTCTAAAACAGAATTAGGCTTAATTTCTAAAAACATACTTCAAAAAATAATACTAACTATACAAGCAACCCAACATAATAATAGTTAAAACGAATCCAGAATTTATTTTAGCAATGTCAGGAAATTTCTTTACAATTGATGAATTTAATAAATGATTATTTAATATTATATATATATATATATATATATATATATATATATATATATATATATATATATATATATTATTTTGAACATTATTTTTACCAATACTCGTATTTAAGTAGATATTTTGTTTTTAATTAAACAGCATTTTTATATTTATAAATACCGGCCTGATTATTTACGATAAATTTTTATTACGAAAATGTGTGCTATCCAAAAACAGAATATCTACTTAAATACGAGTATCGGTAAAAATAATGTTCAAAATAATTCATTACAAATTGTCGGTTGCTTATAACCAAGTTTCGTTAAAATTCGTTAATTTCCGTAACATGTATATATATATATATATATATATATCATATCAAAAAATCATATATATATATATATATATATATATATATATATATATGTATATATATATATATATATCAGGCAATATGGATTCCGCTTTGCCAGGTCCACGGCCGACCTGCTAACAACCGTAACGGAGTACATGCTACAGGCCCTTGATGAGTCTGACGAGGCTCGCGCGGTTGCTCTGGACATCTCCAAGGCTTTCGACAGGGTTTGGCACTCTGGCCTCCTATGCAAACTACGCGGTTATGGTATTACCGGTCGCCTGCTTGACCTAATCCAATCTTTCTTAAATAACCGCAAAATGAAGGTCGTTCTGAATGGGCGTGCCTCTTCGTCCTACAGCACGAATGCTGGTGTTCCACAGGGCTCTATCCTGGGTCCGACGCTCTTCCTTATTTTCATCAACGACCTCCCAGATGAGATCAAGTCCCAAGTAGGCATCTACGCAGATGACACTACAATATACTCCCGCACCAGTAAGAAACCTGTCGTGGCGGACAGACATAATCTCGCTGCTGACCTTGAGCGGGATCTACACTCTGTGGTGAACTGGGGCAAGAAGTGGCTTGTCAACTTCAATTCATCAAAGACCAAGCTGTTGTCTGTCAACCATTACAGGCAACCTCTCCTGCCTCCCATAAGCATGGACCAAGCGATTCTCCCGGAGAGTAATACACTACGCCTCCTCGGACTTACCCTGTCCTCAGACCTCAAATGGAACCACTATATTGAATCCATAGCAAAATCTACTGCTAAGAAGGTTGGGTCACTATGTCGATCCAGGATGTTTTTTCCACCTGAATCCATCCTGCATATATACAAGTCAACCATCCGTCCGTGCATGGAGTACTGCTGCCATTTATGGTCAGGGGCTCTTACCGTTCTCTTCAGTGTTCTTGACAGGCTCCAAAGGAGAGTCTGTAATGTGATAGGTACTGATCTGGCGGCTCGACTGCAGCCACTTCCCCATCGTCGAAATGTGGCCTCCCTTTGTCTCTTCTATAAATACTTTCATGGCTTCTGCTCAGACGAACTTAAGTCACTGATGCCTCCTCAACAGGTGTTTACTCGTGCAACCAGACTGGCAACTGGGTCCCACCCATTCACAGTCAGGTTAGCCAAATACAGACAACAATTCTACTCTTTCAGCTTCTTCTCTCGCACTTCCCGCCTATGGAACTCTCTCCCGTATTCTTGCTTTCCTGACGGCTACAACCTCCAGAAATTTAAATGCAAAGTCAATACTCATCTACTAACCGCTGGACTCTAGATCTCTCTCCACCCCCATATAACCTTCCCTTTCTCTCCACCTATGTATCTGTCATCGCACCTGCTTTCTCAGCTTTCTATTGTTCCTTTCTAACTAGTTTGTACTCCTCACTCTTTTCTAATTAATCTTTTTACAGTTATGTAGTCCCCTGCACATCAGTGGCGTTTCCGCCTTGCTCGGGGTGAAATGATTAAAAAAAAAAAAATATATATGTAATATAAAAAAATCATATATATATATATATATATATATATATATATATATATATAATATCAAAATATGATGGTATGATCGCACGTATGCTGGTATGTGTACGCACAGTTATTGAGCGCAACACGTTATGTCCGATATAAACACACACATGCCTAATGAATCCCATACTATAACCTACCAAACATTAAAAGAGTAACCCGTGAAAAGCGTGTGCGGATTAGTAACCGTTGTTGGCAAAATAAACAACATCAGCTTATACTATGTAATCAATATGATGGGAAATCACCTAGAATCTTCATTAATCAACTCATAAATGATATTTGAATCAGAAAGGAAGAACTGCTTAGATCTGTAAATGACAGAAATATTTGGAAAGAAGTTATCAGGTGTTTTTATTTGAATATGGCAGAGTAGTTAATTGAATCATTACAGGAAGTGAAGCCTTTTTTGTTGTTAGTTCTAAATTCTTATAGACTCACATTTTTATAAGGCTGCAAACAGGTACGCATATATGAGAGAAGTTGGTTAGCCGAGACGAACGAATATATTGAAATATCACCTCATCGAAATCATGAAATTAAATTTTCGGAGAGAAAGAGTAAATAATTGCTTAGTCATGAAAACTTCCTTTAACGCATTCGTACATAAAGTGACTGTAGAGGTTACTTTGATTTTCTTTTACTGGAGTGCGCATGCGTCATATAAGTTAAAACTTGTTGATTATTTTCATGTTTTCTCTGATTTTCAGGGACGCCAATGCGATCTTCACGCATGCGTGTAAATTAAACGTTAAATATTTGTAGATTTAGAGAAAAACATGAAAAAAACGGAAAATGAAAAGGAAAAGTGTGAAAAGAAAAAAGAAAGGAAATGAAGAGGACTGTAAAAGAAAATAGCAAGAAAGAAAAAAAAGCAAAATAAATATACATACAGAAAAAAAAACAGAAAAATAAGAGGAGTGAAAAAGAAAAATACGAAAAAGAACAACAGAAGAAGAAAAAAGTTATTATCAAAAAAAAAAAAAAGAAAAAAAGAAAAAGAAATAGAAGAGCAGTGAAAAAGAGAATCGAATTGGATTCAACTCGATCTGTGAAAGGAATATTTAAAAACATTATGTGCGTAAAGAAATAAGAAATAAGTTGTCACAGAAACGGAAGTGGGGAAAGGAAAACGCTCGGGACGGATAGTAAGACAAACATTACTTAGAGCTACGAAAGGTAGGAAGTTGTGGAGAGCCATGATCACTTACCTGAGGAACGTTTGTACGTTTTTGATAGAACAGGGACTGGGAGGGATAGTAAGAAGACAAACATTACATAGAGCTATGAAGGATAGGAAGTTGTGGAGAGCCATCATCACCTATCAAACGCGTGTGTGTAAGTGGATGGTAGAACATGAATTTGGAGGGAAAGTAAAGAGACAAACATTACTTAGAGCTACAAAGTATAAGAAGTTGTGGAGAGCTATGATCCCCTACCTAAGTAGCGTGTGTAAATGAATGACAGAACATGGATTGGGAAGAATAGTCAGGAGACAAACATTACTTAGAGCTACTACGGGTAGTTGTGGAGAGCCATGATCACTTACCTAACATAGACGGAACACGGACTGGGAAGGATAGTAAGGGGGTTAAACATTAGTTATATCTGGGAAGGATAGAAGGGTGTGGAGAATCTGAATCACCTACTTGAATTTTTTTTAATGAATGACAGAACAGGAATTGGTGAATTTCTAAGCGTTACTTAGATGTGGTACAAGGCTGAAAGTATGGGATACCCAGTGAGGGTCGAACTCACTAATCATTAATAATAGGTTCTAGCGAGACAAGCTTGCTAACCATTACACCACGCCGAGGTGCCCTAACAGAACTGGGATTTGAGGAATAGTAAGGAGAAAACTATTGCTTAGAGTTACGAAGAATAGGAAGTTGTGAAGAGCAAAAGCCGTCCACGCCCTGAAGGGACGCGGTACGTTAAAGTAACGAAATTCTTATCTTAGATGACCTTTTGAAAACACAGAACATAGTGAAAACAAGATGGCAGAACAGGAACTGAAAGTGATAGAAAGGAACATATTTTGCTTTGAGCTATAAAGAACAAATGTCGTGGAGAGGCATGATCGTCTTCGTCATATTGGGATATGGCATATAAAGGAAGAACGCTTTGGTTGATTTATTTTTTCAAAGAAAAGCTTTATTTATTATCGATTCTTCTATATGAATTTTTTTGTGGAGTATTATGTGTAGGAACAAAGTTTTTCATCTTCTTTTTCTTCTTTTTCTTCTTTTTCTTCTTTTTCTTCTTCTGCTTGGTTTTAGTCAGATTGGGATATTCTGCTACTTCTGCTGCTGCTACTTCTTGTTCTTCTTGTTCTTTTTCTTCTTCTGTTTCTGCTTCTGATTTTGCTTCTTCTGTTTCTGCCTATTCTGCGTCTTCTTGTTCTTGTTCTTGTTCTTCTTCTGCTTCTGCTTCTGCTTCTGCTTCACTCGCTAACGATCTGTTTCCTTCAACAACTCAAAGCCCAAATTGGGGTTCCATTTATCTCTCTCGGGCCGACCACGATTTGCATACGTGTAAGCCTCTGTTTCGGTTCTCTTGTGCACGCGCACAGTCATTCCAGACTTCGCCGCCATGTTGCTTGCCTAATCTAGCACCCGTTCTGCGGTTACAAAAGACACAGGCAACCCTAAGCTTTTAACTTCGTCTAGCACCGTGTTCGTCACAAAATACTGGACAATATTTCCACAGATGAAGAGAAAACTTTAAAGCAATATCAGTGATGCGTCACTTAGAGGACGTAATGAAAACACGGGTAACAGAGGAAAACATTGAGTAACCTAACCTAGATATGAATAACAGGAAGTTGTGATGAGTCATGATCACCTACATAATGTGTGTTGGTAAATGGATGGCAGAACAGGCATTAGGAGGGATAGTAAGGAGAAGATATTACTTAATGCTACAATGCATAAGAAGTTACCTAACCAGCAAGGAGAAGATATTACTTAATGCTACAATGCATAAGAAGTTACCTAACCAGCAAGGAGAAGATATTACTTAATGCTACAATGCATAAGAAGTTACCTAACCAGCAAGGAGAAGATATTACTTAATGCTACAATGCATAAGAAGTTACCTAACCAGCAAGAAGATATTACTTAATGCTACAATGCATAAGAAGTTACCTAACCAGCAAGGAGAAGATATTACTTAATGCTACAATGCATAAGAAGTTACCTAACCAGCAAGGAGAAGATATTACTTAATGCTACAATGCATAAGAAGTTACCTAACCAGCAAGGAGAAGATATTACTTAATGCTACAATGCATAAGAAGTTACCTAACCAGCAAGGAGAAGATATTACTTAATGCTACAATGCATAAGAAGTTACCTAACCAGCAAGGAGAAGATATTACTTAATGCTACAATGCATAAGAAGTTACCTAACCAGCAAGGAGAAGATATTACTTAATGCTACAATGCATAAGAAGTTACCTAACCAGCAAGGAGAAGATATTACTTAATGCTACAATGCATAAGAAGTTACCTAACCAGCAAGGAGAAGATATTACTTAATGCTACAATGCATAAGAAGTTACCTAACCAGCAAGGAGAAGATATTACTTAATGCTACAATGCATAAGAAGTTACTTAACCAGCAAGGAGAAGATATTACTTAATGCTACAATGCATAAGAAGTTACCTAACCAGCAAGGAGAAGATATTACTTAATGCTACAATGCATAAGAAGTTACCTAACCAGCAAGGAGAAGATATTACTTAATGCTACAATGCATAAGAAGTTACCTAACCAGCAAGTGTAAATGGGCAGCTGAAAAGTTATTGGAAGGGATAGTAAGGAGATAAACATTACTTAGAGCTAGGATAGATAGAAAATTGTGGAGAGCCATGATCTCTTACCTGAGGAACGTTTGTACATGGATCGGCAGAACAGGGATTAAGAGAGATAGTACGCAGACAAACATTGGTTACAGATAGGATAGGAAGTTGTTGAGAGTCATTATCGATCAAATCCTGAAAGTACACGACGCAAGAACGAAAAAAGAAAACATCTTGAAAGTAGACGACTTAAAGGTCTTGCGCGTTGAAATGCAGTGAATGTCGGCTCGGAACAGGAAATCGGGGAGCCGAGTTCGAATTCCAGTTGAATCCATTGTATTCACTTACGCGCAAATACCCTTGGGAAAGGTATTAATCCGTCTCTTCTCTCCAGTTATGGGTTAAATAACAGAACAGACTGGATTCTATAGCCTTAGCTGGCAACCAGTCAACCTCAAAAAGTAATGGCAACCTACTGCAGGATAATCTTCTGCCCAGTCAGTCATGTCTCTTTCGAGACTTGATCGCCCAAGCGTGTATCCCATATGGCACTTAACTGACTGACTGATTCATTTCTTGTGACGGATATTATCAAACATAAAGAATCTTTGGAATTGCTAGGTAACCTAGATACATTTGAGAAGAATCTTTTCTGCTATAATAAAGACCACTTTCTCTATATATATACTAGCAGTATAGCCCGGCGTTGCTCGGGTGAAATGAAAGCTTTAAAACTAATCCATGTTCCTGGAGCTCAGACGCTTTGGACGTTGACACGAAAGACTAAAAAGCAATAGTTGTTTCCAGTTAAAGCGAAACCGTAGACTGAAAGAAAAATGAATGGATGTAAGTCAAATTTTGATTTCCTGGTATCGATATCAAATAAGTTTTTTTCGTCGTAAACTGAATTATATATATATATATATATATATATATATATATATATTATCGATTTTATGCACTATTCTAAGAACTGCAACCTTGAAACTTCTGAATATCGTTTCTTATGTCTTTGTCTATGAGTGTATCAAATTTGATTAAAATCGGATCACTCCTTCTTTAACCCGATTTTTTCGATTATCGATTTTCGATATTTATCGGGGGGTACCTCGACACAAAATCTAGCTAAGAACACTCGCAGACGCTTATAGTACCACTGTGTAAATTTTCAAGAAAATCGGTTCAGCCGTTTTGGAGTCTATAGGTAACGGACACACACACACAGACGCACCGACAGACAAAGTTCCATTTATAAATAAGTTTATATATATATATATATATATATATATATATATATATATATATATCGTGCTTCATTTCGCGACCAAATCTTCAACTTCATAGTTACCTAATTCTCATTTTTGATCGAACAATATCGACCCACCTAAAAGCATTTTCTTCAACTTCTTCTTCATGTACCGTGTCCCTTCAGGACGGAGGCGTTCATGGACTTCCACTTGGCTCTGTCGTTTGTCGTTCTCAACATTCTTCCTCTTGGTATCTCACCCAAACCCAGCTCTGTCATCCATTTGCTCCGGCCTATCAAGTAGGTCTCGCGCTGCTTTTCCCAGTCTCTTTTCATCTATCCGTCCTGTGAGTATTAAATTCTCCAGGCACTCTTTCCTCATTACATGTCCCCTGAGCCCCATCTGTCTCTTTTTTATATTAAGTATGAGGTTTCTCCTCGTTTCCAAGCTCAGTCCATGGTATCCTCAGCATCCGTCTGTAAAACCACATTTCTTCTGTGTCAAGCCTCTCCTTCATCCTTCAGGGGATCGTCCCACATTCACAGCCACAGAGAAGGATAGATATCACATCGTAATCCAGCACTTTCTTCTTTGTTTCTGATGTACTGAAAATATGATGTAATGAATATGCATACACCTTGGTCCCCTCTCAGAGTAATATGATTGGCTGGTGTCAGCCATAAATACAGACTAAGGCGAGGACGGCAATAGGTCTACGGCTATATGTCTACGTCTATTGCATAAGCCTACGTCTCAGCATACTGCATAAGACTACGACGAGTACCGTCCCTTATGGCTACTTGCTAGATTGTCCGACTCGGTTACATTTGCCAAAACCGCTTAGCTACTTCGAATAAGATATATATATATATATATATATCTTTCCAGGACATATCAGTTTCCAATGAGATTTTCATTCAGTATTGTGGTTAGCTTTTGAATGCATCCTTAGCCATACCAATGCATCTTTGAATCTCAACATCGCACTTTCCATCCTCTGTCAGCACGCTTCTTGTGTATTCAAATTTTCTTTACTTGCTTTAATTTGTAAATTTTAGTTGACATTTTGGGGTATTCTTTTTGCTGATGACCATACATTCAGTTTTCTTGAAGTTTATGCTTAGTCCATATCGCTTCCTCCTACTAGCTTCTAATTTTTGTAAATAACCATGAATTCATCTAATATTTTCAAAATAAATCATTTTCACCATTTATTTTAACATATCACCCAAATAAACAATATTGTTCTGAAACATGAACATGTTTGTGTAGTAATATAATGCTTTTATAAACCAATGTAATAAAAAATTGCGATATTAAGCTTTACTCTGTATTGAGCACTCTTTATAAAATTATAAAAGTGAAAACTTGAAAGGTGTGTTATGTTGTCAAGTAGTGAAAAATATATATTGCCTCTATATTTTAATAAAAACAGTTATATATATATATATATATATATATATATATATAACAAACAGCCCTGACGAGTGAGAACATCATAACGGTGCCCTCACGAAAACTCGGAGTGGGCATGAATTTGCTCTGTTGAAGAGACTAACACATTGTAGTTATCAACGCTTTCTCTCGACCCCGATCAAAACCTGCTTGCCAAAATAGATTTTATTAGTAAAACCAGCGAAAAACAACAATCTTTACGATAGACACTATGACAGTTAAACACTATATATATATATATATATATATATACAGGTTTCATCACCCTTTTATGAAAGAGAGATTGTTGCCCAAATACAAAGTATATATATATATATATATATATATATATATATGTGTGTGTGTGTGTGTGTGTGTGTGTGTGTGTGTGTATAGGAAAACTTATTAAAAAGTTGAGTTTAAAAATGTATTTTTTGACAGTATTTGTTTATTTCTATTATATATATATGTATATATAATATATATTTCTATTACATATATATATATATATCCAAGTGAATAAAGAACAAAGAAAGTATTAACAACGTTCAAAACATTAATTTAAAACAGTGCTCAATATAGAAACAGAGATATGAATATTTATTATAAGTAATAGTTTATAACTATAACTTATAATATATATATATATATATATATATATATTAAAAAAAATTAATCAGTTTCTTTGAAGATCGCAAAAGCATGAATCCCAGGGTCACAAACTCACACCCATCCAACTACATATATATATATATATATATATATATATATATTTCTCCTGTCACTCGGGGCAGTGTTTGGAGTTATTGTTTTTACTCATACTCAATATTAGATACATCAATATATATGTTGCCGCCATTTTAGAAAGCATATCGATATAAATATTTTGCCGTCATTTTTGACGAGACTAGCCCAATCATATTAGACTAATTCAGAAGCTGTAAAGACAGCAAACCTACTGCATGAGGACATAAAATGGATTCACTCAGTAAACAAAAATACAAAGCCACGCAAGACAAGGATGAGTCTTCTCACAGGATTAAACCTGTTAAGTATTTTCATTCTCTCAGAATCGCCTCACTGTAAACAGTGAGGCGATTCTGAGAGAATAAAAATTCTTAACAGGATTCATTATTGATGGCCACAATCTTAACAGCATTATATATGTAGATAACTCAGTGTTGATAGGAAACACAGAACAGAAAACTACAAGGAATCTTACAGAAGGGATAGAAGGAAAACAAGAAAGAAGAACTAAACGTCAATTGCAAGAAGACAGAAGCCCGATTGCCAGCAAAAGATACAATCCACATGCAAATCACAACTTGGAGATGGCAAATTTAAACAAGTACAATTTCAGTATCTGGTATGTGTTTTAAGCAAGGACTGAAAGTTCGACACTGAAATCCAAAGGCGTATTCAGATAGTGGAAGGTACTTTTCAAAAGCTAAGTAGTGTCAAGAAAAAGAGACTGAGGCAATAGAAATGTGGTTCTACAGAAGGATGCTGATAATACCATAGACCGAACTTGTGAGCAACAATGATGTTTTAGAGAAAACGGAAACAAAAATAAGCAGTTAAATGTCTTGAAGTCACACACACACACACACACACACACGCGCGCGCGCGCACACACACACACACACACACACACACACACACACACACACACACACACACACATATATATATATGTACATATATAATATATATAAAACAGTCGATAGAGAAATAGAAAGGAGCACTGGCCCACTGTTACGTAATATATGGCATTAGGACAGGTTGATTTTTCGATTTCTGCAGAAAAAAAAATTGCACTCTGTGTGGAAAACGGAGTTGCATGTAATAAGTACTGACACCAAAAATGGAATTCTTAACACGCAACAACTTGAGGAATTAGTCTTGAAAATTGTCTAAAATTGTCTAAAATTGTCTAAAAATATACAAAAAATATCGAATTTACCAGGATTTTTGCTAACAAACTGACTTCAAAATTTTACTATTTCAAGAATACTGTGGGCAATGGTTAATTTGTAGCCATTTTATATTTTTAATTTTGCGCATGTGCATTGCTTGCTTTTAATTTTGTTGATTGCACAATATATTACGGTCAGTTGGGCATCGTCTGTGAGAAAAAGAGTCCCATGACGCAATTCACTCCGCCAGAAATTTAGAAACGGTATGATGTATTGCTTGGAAGTCGCGTCGAAGGCAGCAATACGAACATTTCAGAGTGTTTGGATGTCTTGGAAAAAAATTGTAAGAGTCTAATGTTGATTAGAATGGTACGGCAGTTCGGAAAACTCACTCTGATGAGAAAAGAACATCAGACTCAACACGTGCTGAAGAGGTTGTACTGCCATGAGTCAAGAAAATGGCTGCTGGAAGACTCTATGTCTGATAACAGGACTCTGTACCATGCCACATAAGCAGGAATACACAGTCATGTCAGTCAGAAAATTTCTGCGACTACCTTACCCCTTACATCTGGCCACCTAACTCCCCACACTGTATTGTCTTGATTATTATATGGGGAGGCGCAGTTAAGTGAGTGACCAACAAAACTCATTGTAACACTAAAGAGGACATAAAGGCAAAGATTATGGCAGCTTTCACCAACATAAACAAGAGACCCTCCAGAAGAGTTGGAGGAGGTTTCGCAATCATCTGGAGGCTGTGGTTGAAGTAAATTTTATTGAATAAATTTACCCTTCATTATTTAAAGATATTTTGTGTAAATATATGTGTTAAACTGAGATATCAGTGTTATTTTCATTTTTGTATAATTAAGACAATTTATCAATCGCAGCCTGTAAATCTAAATACAGTTGATATCTTTTATATTAGATTCGTTGAATGGAAAATATACTCAAACCAGAATTTTAATTATGAATCACCACAAGCAATAAATGTATGTTTTTACTGTATTCGATAAGCAATAAGTGCGTTAAAACATGTAAAAGATTACAAAAAGTCTCTATCATTTGATCGATCGTAATTAGTAAAAGGTCGTAATTTGTAAAAGCAAAAAATAAATATGCATTAACACCATAATACTGCTGTGCGTAAATTATAACGCAAAATGTTTTAAATGTACATCGTTCATTGGAGATCTCACTGAAAGTACTGCATTGTATAAAAAATTTCATTATAATATAGCAAAATTGTTTAATATATTTTCCTTTTGACGTAAATGGTCTTATTTGATGGGCACATGATTTTGTAATAATGTCCTTGTGCTATGCATCTTGTCCATATCAAATTTATAAATCTTCATTAAATTAATAATTATTATATGCTTGTGTGCTATAAGACTTTCACTGATCACCGAAATTAAATCACAACACAACGCTTTTGAATCTAAAGTTAATATTTTAAATTTGTTTCCTTAAAAAACGGTAAGGATTTGTAAAAATATTTTGTGGCATTATATACACACCCAAACTTTAAAATTGAGTGCAATACCACGCTTCTGAAATCGAACTGCCCTAATATACCATACGGGACAATTTTCTTTACAGAAGAAGAGAAGCAACAGAAATGTGGTTCTACAGAACGATTCTGAGAATACCATAGACCGAACATGTGAGCAATGACGATGTTTTAGAGAAAATGAAAACAAAAAGAAAGTTATAGTTAAATGTCTCGAAATGAGAAATCGGAGGGCCGAGATCGAATTCCAGTTAAATTCGTTTCATTTACATCCAAGGAAATATCCTTGGGATAGGAATTCATCTGTTTCTTCTCCTTCCAGCTATGGGTTAAATAGATTGGGTTCTATAGCCTTGGTTGTCAACCAGTCTACCACAGAAAGTAATAGCAGCCTCCTGTGGGAAAATCTTCTTCCTAGTCAGTTATGTCTCGAAAGAATCAATCGTGTATCACGTATGGCACTTAACTGATTGATAGTTAAATAAGAAATCAATAAGAATAAAACATAATGAAGAGAAATGGCCTGGAAAATTTGATACTCACAAGAGAGACTAAAGGAAAGAGGGACAGAAGAAAACTGCATAATCTAGGTAGCGAGCTTGAGTACTGAACAAAACTTAGATGAGATAAAGATAACACGAACTTTATTAAGATCTACAAAAGAGGGGAAAATGTGGGGAGCCATAATTGATAACATCCAGAAGGGATACGGTACACAAAGGGAGAAAATGAAAAAAAATTAAATACTGTCACACTTTTTTATGACACGAGTTACCGTATTTTCCGGCTTACATGACACACTTTAGTATTTGTCTATACTACTGAGAATTTACAATATTTACATTATTCAAACTATTGTCCTCATCTTTGTTGCCATTTGTACGACGTTTCGGCCGTTTTACACCCCGGCCTGCTTCAGGACACATCACCCAGTGGATATAGGCGTTGGTTAGTTCCACTTACTTAACCCAAAAGAATTGTTACTTTAATACCAGTGGGGAAAAAGTAACCTAGAGAGTCGGGTTAGAGGAAGATAACTCATGACTACCAAAAGAGGCTTTGAACAATGAACGAGAATGAGATTGTAATAAAGAGTTCGGTTCGAAATTCCTACCATCTGAAGAGGGCTGGAGCGTACAACTGCCGAAACATCGTACAAATGACAACAAAGATGAAGACAATAGTTCCAGTAATGTAAATAGTATAAAAACACGCCTTTTTTCCCTAAATAATACCCCGAAAAATACATGTTTGTGTTTCAAGACGAAGGTATCATGGCATGGATGGTAGTGATGATCATTTATTGTACATGACTAACAGTAGTGATGATTCTGCAAATGTTAGTTTAGAGCTTTTACACGAATCCAGCAGTGACGAGTTTTGGGGATTTGAAGATGAATAAAATGTATTTGATTGTTTTATTTTTTTACATGCATATTTGTAAAATTTCTACTTAATTTTTTTTATGATAATAAATCCATCCGTGGACAATGAAAGATGTATAGTATATTTACTAAGTATCAATTAGTATGTGATTGCCATACAAAAAAAATTTGGAAGAGTGATTAATTCAAACACAATGTAGCGTCAGTATGTGAAGGACACATGATGAATGTGTTGCATGAGAATTACTTTCCTCTTCTTTAAAAATCTCTTTTAAATATTGGGGTGCGTCTTCCAAGTCGCAGCATCTTGTAAGCCGTAAAATACGGTAATTAGTTTAACATTATATATGATATAGATATGATATTACGGTGCCTGTACGAATAGGTGTGTATGTCCTACCAGTGTCAGTAATCTGTGTTTGAGAGTTAGTAAAAGGCAGGAGTACAAACCTTTTTAGGCAAGAAAACAGACGTGCAGACTCTTTGCACTTGAAAAGATGTGGGTACACATACCTCAAAAACATTAATTAAACTTTGATAAATATCTATCTAATATCTGAATATTCATCTACACCAAACTGGTTATTGTGACCGCATAACGTTTCAGCCCTGATGATGCACCACGTAACCTCTTATCGAGAATGTCAAATAACACACTCTGGGAGGGTAGTTTGGTGGACTTCTTGCGGAAGCTGAGAGTCACCAAAAACCCCTGTAGCTCTGATTATGTACATTATTACCGAGAATGTCGACGGTGAAGGTGGTTTGCTGGTCTTCTTTCCTAAACTGAGGGTCACTAAAGAACTCCTATAGAACTGGTGCTGTACCACGCCACGTATTATCGAGAATATCAAGTAATGGGCGCAGGGAGGTTGGTTTGCTGGTCTTCTTGCCGGTCTCAAGCTGAGGGTCACCGAAAAACGCCGTTGCCTTGATGTTGTACTACGTAAACTCTTATCAAAGATGTCATGCAATTCACCCAATGAGAGTGATTTGCTGGTCTTCTTGCCCAAGCTGAGGGTCACCAAAAATGAAGAAATGCTTTGTGTTTAATGAAAAATTGTCAAAGAAAAAAAAAAAAAAAAGAAAAAATAGCGAAAAGACTAAGAGCTACAAAGAACAAGAAATTGTGGAGAGCAATGATGCCTACGGGACAAAAAAGGAGAAGAAGCGTATCAACATCATAAATATTGTCTCACTTCTCTACGGTACGAGTTAATTAGTTATGTATTACATAGGCCTGTGCCGTAAAAAAATGACAGCAAAATATTTGTGTCGATAAGCCGCCTAAAATGACGTCAATATATTTATTGATGTACATACTACTAACTTAAAGTAAAGCACAAGAAAAAAAAGACAACAAAATAATCCAAATCCCTGAACGCAACAGGAAGAATACATCATACGCTAAAAGTCTGCCTCCTTCTACCGAGCGCCCGTAGCTCAGAGGTAGAATCGCCGACTGACGCCAATTCAATCCTGGGTAAAAACAATCGGATGTCTAACCGTACTGATGAGCTGTGATACGGCGAAACAGATCTGTCTGCGGATGACTATTTACGCTCTCACATCCTGATTGGACACTCTGGAAGAATGGTAGACTTTGAAAAAACAGTAGCTACTCTGGCATCTACGCATCGTTCATTCAGCAATGAATTAGAACACTCTCAGCTATTGGGCGTGTATAATGATAATATACACTATAAAAAGTATGCCTCCTTCTGCCGAGCGCCCATAAGTAGAATCGCCGACTGACGCCAATTCGGTCGGGTTTCAATCTTGAGTAAAAGCAATCGGATGTCTAACCGCACTGATGAGCTGTGATGCAGCGAAACAGATCTGTCTGCGGATGACTATATATATATATAGAGAGAGAGAGAAAGAAGTCAGCTCTCTTTCCTTCACTATATCTAACTCTTCTTTATGTCCTTTTTTTTTCTCATTCTCTGTCACGTTCTTCCAAAACGCTGCCATCTGTACAAAATTTTGCCAAATTTTACTAATCAACATTTGGAGCCCAGCATGTCACATATTGACAATTTCAACACTAAGCTAAGCAACAGTTGTCACGGATAAACACCGGAAAGAAGTATTAAAAAATTCGATGAAAATTAAAACTTGATATATTTTTCTTCTTTTTGCGACCAACTTAGCGAGAAAAATAGAAATTAGCCTCAGGTAAAGATTAGACGAGGTTAGATATACTTCAACAATTCTTCCAGTAACAGTCTAATAAAGATTTTCATTCTAACTACAAGACGCAGATAGAAGAAACCCTAGACGACAATATTTCTAGAATGTCTGTTTTCCTGTCTCAAAAGTTTCGGATTTAGGAAATACACGACTATAACTACTGACGACGTATCATAGCTATATCATTCTCTCAATTATAATAAAGGCCGTATATATATATATATATATATATATATATATGAATATGAATGGTGAATATTATGCTCTCATTTGATTGATCACTCTAGAGAGGAAAATTAGAAAATAAAAAACAGTTACCACTTCGGCGATATATTCATAATTTTGCAGCAATAAATTGAGTTCTTTCAGTGAATGGCGTGTGTATACGCCGCTTATAAATAACACACTAAAATTTCCCTTCTAAAATTTCCTGTGGCTTAAGTGTTTTTGAATCCGAATGACACCAAATCGGTTGAGTTTCGATCCCGGCCGGAGGCAAGTGGCTGTCTAGCCACACTGATGTTCGGTACTATAGCGAAAAAAGCTTGTACGTGGAAGACGAATATATATATATATATATATATATATATATATATATACTAACAGTATAGCGCAGCGTTGCTCGGGTGTAATAAAAGCTTTAAAACGAATCCATGGTTCTGGAGCTCAGACTCTTTGGACGTTGGCACGAAAGACCAAAAAGCAATAATTGTTTCCAGTCAAAGCCAAACCGTAGATTGAAAAAAAAATAAATGGATGTGAGTCAAATTATGATGTCAAATAAGTTTTCTGTCGTAAACTTAATTTTGAAGGCTAAATATGTCCTGGTATCATGGCTGAGACTAAGAACTGCAATTATACGTACTTAGAGCAAAACCCAAAGCAAAAACCAAAACAAAAGAGCTGAAAACCAAATTTTAATCAGACCCGATAGAATATCGATGTATCGATTTCCGATATCGGAGAAATGAGTCGTCTGCGAAGATCTACTAATGTTTGAGAATAAAAACTATAATTTTACCAAGTTAGAGCAAATTCTGCAGCAAGAACAAGGATAAAAGGGCTAAAATCCTGATCTTGATCAGACGCGATCGGATATCGGGATATCGATTTCCGATATTATTGAAAAATCGAAAAAAATAAGTAGCACATGACCTGTTCGGAAGTCTAAAGAATATTTGTGTGAAGTTTGGTGAGAATCGGATAAAAATTGTGGATTTGTATATAGGACATACAGGCAGATACACAAAAATACAAACATATATACATATATAAATATATATATATACCGGTTTTTACTATAATAGAGAGAATAATAATTATAATTGGGAGGAAGAGAGGATTATTAGCTGTTTCCTCACAGGTTATCCCTCCTAACCGCCGTGACAGGAAGGAATATACAACAGGCTTCATTATAGGAGAAAGACTATCTTTTCTATTATAATAATGCGGTATATATATATATATATATATATATATATATATATATATATATATATATATATATATATCTGTGTATGTGTGTGTGTGTCTAACATTTTTACATTTCTTATCTCCAGCAAAAGGAAACATGTAATAATACCAGGAAAATTAATAAAAAATTAATAAAAAATTCGTTGTCGGTCGTTTTGAATGAAACATGCTTAAAAGAAAGATTCCTGCCCAAATATACATTAATATATATATATATATATATATATATATATATATATATATATATATATATATATTGCTGAACCCTTCTGACGAATGGAATGACGGGTCCATCTACGAAAATCTGAAGTCCGGATACTAAAGACAACATCAATCATGTAAATGACGAATCCTATACAAACAGACACACACACACACACACACACACACACACACACACACACACACACACACACACACACACACATCTATATATATACAGGTGTGTGTGTGTGTGTGTGTGTGTGTGTGTGTGTGTGTGTGTGTATTTTACTTGGTTAAGTAAGCCGAATCTTGATTTTAATGAAAATAAGCTTTTAATATTTTCCGGATTAGCGCAATACATTCTTCTACTCTCTTATGTTGGACTTTTATTAGTGAAAACTAAACTTTAGAAATATCGCTGTCCATAAATTTCTTTTGACAAAGTATCTTAGACGGTGAGCGTTTTAAACAAATTTTTCCAAGATTTCCCAGAATGCAACACTAACCTTCTCGACAACAGCAGCAGCAGTAGTCGGCTCAAATCCATCACACGAAGAAAGGACAAATAGATATATAAAAGGAGATAAAATAAATGGTAAAGAGAAGGTAGAAAACAAACAAAACGAACAAGAATGGCATTCCATGAATGAGGCAGCGTTCGTCTGCCTTCGTGTTTCTACGTGCACAGAGGCTGCACAATAATGTCGGTCGCCGGAATCCTTCAACCATCGAACATCCCCAGATTCAGACTTTATTAATTTCGAATGCACGCTCGACATTCTTTGTTCAGAATTTTTTTTAGATTTTTGTTGATTTGTGGAAACTGTGAAAGAATATCGGGAACATTTTTATACTATTTTTGTATTTATAAATTTCTACCAACTCATCGACGAAACCTTCATATGTCACATCTTTCTTATTTTGCAGTATCTATCTATCTATCTATTGTTTTTTGTTTAACTTTTGTTTTTTATTTTGTCTACTAGTATAGTAGGGTCCGTTGCGCACCGTCGGCAAGAAAAATAAAACCTTGGCGCTATACACTTCTCCACAAGAAATCTGAAAAAAGGCATGCTGAACTGCTTGGCAATCTCGCTGGAAGCTTCAAAACGAAAATTTCCGAGTGTTTGTGTGTCAATCTGGAGACAATGGAGAGAATTCAGAAAGAATTGGATGATATATCCAGTTAATATTATGGTGTTTGGAGTGATCACTAGTGATGCCTCCATTCATCTTCCCACAGGGCCTCAGATTCAACACGGAGGCCTACATCAAATGCCTTCAGAAGTTAGTGCTGCCCTGAATCAAGAGGGTGGCTGCATCACCAATTACATGTAGCCACCTAACCCCCCCCCGACTGCAAACCCCTTGATTATTATGCGTGGTGTGCAGTCCAGCGAGAGACAAACAAAACTTTTTGTAACGCCAAAGATGAACTGAAGGTAAAGGATTTTAGCAGTATTCAGAAACTTGAACAAGAAGACTGTCCAGAAGAGTTTCATGAGATTCCGTAGTCGTCTAGAGGCCGTGGTTGAAGAAAAGGCAACTTTATTGAATAAATTTACTCTTTAGCATTTCAACATATTTTTGTGTAATATTGGTAATTATATCTGCTAAAATGAGATGTCATGGTTATTTTAATTTTTGCGTAATTTAGACGACAATTCACTCATCGCAACATCTATCTATCTATCTATCTATCTATCTATCTATCTATCTATCTGTCTCAGTCTCTTAATCTCTCTCTCTCTCTATCTATCTATCTATCTATATATTTCAGTCTCTTAATATCTATCTATCTATCTATCTATCTATCTTCTATCTCTCTCTCTCTCTCTCTCTCTCTATCTATCTATCTCAGTCTCTTAATCTCTCTCTCTCTCTCTCTATCTATCTATCTATCTATCTATCTCAGTCTCTTAATCTCTCTCTCTCTCTCTCTTCTCTCTCTCTCTATCTATCTATCTATCTATCTCAGTCTCTTAATATCTCTCTCTCTCTCTCTCTCTCTCTCTCTCTATCTATCTATCTATCTATCTATCTATCTATCTATCTATTTCAGTCTGTTCATTATTAATTGATCTACATCCAGGCCAGCTTTTTACCTTCTTATTTACTTAGGAAATAGTTAATTAAGAAACTAATATATTTTGTGAGATGAACTGAGCTTTTGTTGAATGTCTGCTGCTACACACTCTTCACACACATAATGTGGATATAAATATCAATGTTATGATTAAGTTCACCATTTTTCTACTTTCAATCAGAAACGGATTCGTTTACTATGGCTTATCAACCTCTTGCAGTTTATTTTGAAGACAGAAAATGTTTTTAGATTGTAAGAATTTTTTGAGATAATAGTGATACAAGTTTTACACTAATTAACCCATACCTGGGGCGAGAAATGGTGGATTCATACCGTATCCCAGGGCATTTGCTCGTAAATGAATATAACGAATCCAAGAGCATTAGAAAACGGCTCTCTGATTAACAATTCTGAGCCATTATCCATTACTCGACCAGCACATTCATGCTTACAGCATCTGATTTTCCCAAGAAGTCACCCATCTAGGTACTGACCAGGCTCGACGTCGCTTAACTTTAGTCATCGTATGGAAACCAATGTTTTAACGAGATATGGCCATAAGCCATAGAATTAGAAATATACCCCCGCACACATATATTTATATACATGTGCTTGATAATTCAGAACAAATTATAATACAAAGAAAAATTATAATACAATGAAAAATTATAATATAATGAAAAAAATACATCACATAAAAAGAGAAGCAACCTAACAAGCTTACTTTGAATAAATGTATGGTAGAAAAGAGCCTATGAGGGAATAGTGGAAGGACAAATATTACTAAATGATACAAAGCAATTGGGGAGAGTCATAATCGCCTACATCCAGAAGAGACAGGCATATAGAAGAACTGAATACTGTTGGCAGGTGCTCCTGCTATTCATCTCGAGGTTCTCGACCAAATCTAATGAATGATCTGCAATGTAATCGATCCTGACTTGGCATCTCGACTTCAGTCAATTTCTCATCGACGTAACGTGGCTTCCGCCTGCATTTTCTATAAATATTTACATGGCAACTGCTTCGACGAGCTATTTTTCCCCGATATGACGTCCACTTCCGTGATCGGTCCCTTCGGCTAATCGTAGTTGATTGTTTCGGCCTAAGCCTTATCTCACCTTACGTTGTGTTGATTTATCGCAAGACTGGACTGGTCTGAATATTCGACTGGAAACGATTGCTTTGTTTGGTCCTGTCAGAGTGAAGTCACACGAAAAATATCTTATATAAAAGAAACGTATTTATGTGCAGTTCCTGGATACAAAGTTGTTAAAACAATTATATATGGCTCAAATGTGGTTCTACAGAAGGATGCTGCGGATATCGTGGACTGAGCATGTAAGCAACGATGAGGTGTTGGAAATAATGGCAACAAAAAGGAAATTAATACAGAGCATCAGGAAGAAACAACTGAAGTTCCTGTGACATGCAATAAGGAAGGAGAGCTTGGAGAACCTGATACTGACAGGCCAGATAGAAGGAAAAAGAGACAGAGGAAAGCAGCGAATAACATATTTGCAGGGCCGGATCAGGTGGATGACGGAACGGGGGATGCGAGGTGTAACAGGAGCAAACATACTAAGAGCCACAAGGAATAGGGAGACGTAGAGAACCATGATCGCCTACATCATGAAGGGACAGGACAAGATATCTATATTCTCCATGCAGTAACTATTGACCCTTCCTGATTATCATGACATAGTGTTAGTTGCTTTAGTTTTTAACGAGACTGCTGGAGCAAGGCTTTAATGGATGTTTTTTCTTAAGAGCGGCGAATCACATCAGATCAGGCAAAACGGTAGTATTGTCTCGTCTCGTCTCCTCTCTCTCTCTCTCTCTCTCTCTCTCTCTCTCTCTCTCTCTCTCATATCCCCGGACTCGACTTTCCGGTCTGTTTCTCTTCACATCTAGCAAGGAATCCACCCGTGTGTCATGTCTTCGCCGGGTCTCTCCGGTTTGTCATCGCCGTATGTCTCCGGTCTCTGTCTTTTCACTTCTGTCGTCGAATCCGCTCGTGCTTCATGTTTCTGCCTGGTCTCTTCGGTCTCGTCTCCGCCGTGTGTCTCCAGTTTGGTTTCTGCCGTGTGTCTCCGTCTGGTCTCGGCGGTGTGTCTCTTCACGTCTGCACGCTGAATCTCTCTAACAGAAGATGAACCCACCGTTAAATACCCTCACATCGGACACTGTTTTCTTTCATAGACCCCTATTAATAAACAATTAATCAGCGCTCCACCTGAAAATGTTCAAGCATGGGAGGGGTACTTCCTTCATCCTTGGAATTCTACCCGAGCCTTCTCTTTTTGGTCACCTGATCAAACCCATTTTCTTCCTCCTTTGTGTGGTTGTCTCTCACTATCACTGAGCGTGATCTAGCCAAAACGGCCAAACCCCGATTCAGTCAGTTGAGTGCCATACGTGATACACGCTTGGGCAAGCATGTCTCGAAAGAGTCATGACTGACTGGGCTGAAGATTATCCCGCAGTAGGTTGCCATTGCTTTCTGCGGTAGACTAGTTGCCGACCATGGCTATAGAACCCAATCTGTCCTATTATTTAACCCATAATTGGAGGGAAGAGACGGATTAATACCTTTCCCAAGGGTATTTGCGCGTAAGTGAATGCAAGGAATTCAACTGGAATTCGAACTCGGTTCCGCTATCCATTGCACCACAACGCACATCCTCAGATTACCGCTCTAAATTCCCTATTATCGTGCTTTTGTGTGTGGTCGTTTTCGCGCCTGGTATTTATCATTTTAACCCTTTTGTTCGTCTGGTTATCAGATTATCTTCAGTCTATCAAAAATTAGTGGTTTTCCTGCCTTCTAGTTTCTCTTCAAATTTACTAGCGCTTTTCCAAATAATGCCACTCCGACTCGAAGAGATTCTTTTCCTGCCTGAACTGCCTTCCGTTTACTTGCTTCACTGATAGTTACAATTTCCTGAATTTTAAATGCAACACCAGCTGACATCTTCTATCTTCTTGAATCCCGTTCATTTATTTTCCTTTATTCAATACCCACTGTAGCCAGGTATTTTCTCACTGTAAACCCTTCGCACTAGAAACGCTTCCGCCTTGGAATGAAACGATTAAAAACTTTTTAATATAAGTCGCGCAAAGTAATTGAAAACAAATTATAAAATTAAAAGAAAAGATAAATATTCATCATATTTTTTAAAAGTTTAATCGTTGTACGTTACGATTAATAACTAAATCTGTCATGAGAAACATTATATCTCCATTCGGATTTTACCACCGGCTAGTGTTCCCGCGTGTGGATGTGGTCCCCGTCAGAAAGTAGACCGTATATTCTTATACGCGTTGTATGCGAGAAACATTCCAGTATCATTTTTTAATAACTCCCAAAAAACTTCCTATCACTTGTGGCTCTTAGCAGATTTTTTCTCATTGCTAAATCTCCGGACCCCTTCTCGCTATACATCCACACAAATTCGCCCGTAGCTCGGTGCCTTCTTCTATCTCTCTCGCCCTCAATATACCCCGTGAGGGTTAAGTTTTCGAAGACTTTATTCCTCAGTATGTGTCAAAGAAATATGAGCTGTTTTTTTTTTCCTGGTTCTAAATAGAAGAGTTCTTTCTCTTGTAATTTTCATTAGAACTCGCTTGTTGCTTACTTGATCGATTCATGGAATTTTCAGTAACCCTCTGTAGAAAGACATTTCTATTGCCTCTAGTTTTCTCTTCATCCGTGACGATATTGTTCAGCATTTACTGCCATATATAAGGATGGATATCATATAGCATGCAGTACCCTTTTCTTTAAGACTTATTGCATACTCGCACTGTCCATTGAATTTTCAGTATCCTCAAAAATAACATTTTTTGGTCTCCAGTTATAACCACATTCACGAGGAGATTGTCCAGCATTCCGTGCAATCATATGAGAAGACAGATATCACATATAAATCCAGCACTCTTTTCTTTAAAACTCATTTTTGCTTAATTGTACCGACCATTGAATTTTCAGTATCCTTCTGAACAATCATATTTTATTGCCTCTATCTTCACATTAGTTCGGAGATTTTCTAGCATTCTGTGTCATCTTAAAAGAGGATAGATATCACGTAGAAATCCAACAATCTTTTCTTTTTTAATCTAAAGATATTTTACCGTTTCTCAGCAACTTGCTTAGCATTTTAAATTCTTCTTTCACATGTCCAATGCGTGTTTAGATCTCAGTTTCCTATTTTTCAAATACCTGTTAAAAATCTTTGAACTTCTGCGTCTGCTTGCTGTTTATTTCTCTAATTCGTAATTATTATCTTGAGCTTTTTCTCTTGCTGATGACTATACAGTTCTTTCTTGCATCATAAGATTAGGTGGACCGATCAATAGAGTTCGTACTCAGTGACTAAGAGGTTATCTTATATCAAATATGCACCTAGCTTCTCTGAAGAACAGTGGGTGCAAAGTATATTCTAGCATGATCAGTGGTGAGCCACATACTAAAACTACATATGGTCAACTAAAAAAAAAAAGGGGGAAATTATTTTTAAAAAAAGTGCCTACAGCCCCAAGGAAGGCTTTAATGTTGTCTCGGATTCCCGGATAAGGTGTTTTTTTTTATCAGTGTTGACCCTCGATAGCAGCTTTCGACGATTCATTGTTATCGTGGAGCCGCTTGTTGATTGTCCAGATGTTCGAATCTAAAAGCTAGAGTGTTAAATCAAGAGATCCTGTATTCAGGATGACATGCCGGGAAACATTCTGGGCCAACAGCTACAGAGTTAAATGACTCATTATCTTATAAAACTCTAGATGCCAAAAATCTTCGTCATTGCCGATTTAGGGTGGAGTTATATTAGTGTAGAAAAGAACAAGCGTTAAGAGTATTGACCTGAAGTTAACTTTAGAAGGAATCGGGAAACCAATTCATCCACATGAAACAAAGGATAGACTTCTACTCCTTTTCAAAAGACAGAAGGTGAGCGTGAACCGGGAGATAGGCGAACTTATCTACTCCTAGTGATGGAGGGGAAAACAAAATTAACTGAGATAAATAATAGAGTTCAGGCGTAGACGTAACAAGTTTAGGGTTGAAGCAGACTTGAGAAGGAATTGGAATCCTAACCCTAAATAGGGAACAAGGTAAAAATCTCTACTCGTGTTCAAAAGACTGTGGAAGAGTGTGAACTGGTCAATAGACAAATCTATCCACTTCTACTAGTGGAGTGGTGGAAAAAGGCAAAGCAGACTTTAGAAGGAATTGAAAACCTAATCCTAAACATTGAACAAGGGATAGCCCTCTACTCCTGTTCAAAACACTAGGAAGGTGTGTGAACTTGACGATAGGTGAAACTATCTACACCTATTGAGATAGAAAAAATAATTATCTAATTAGTTTGATAAACAGCTTTCTTTTACTGTATTTACCAAATCCTCTAGGTTATGGATTTCCATAACTTCCTTTCAAAAGACCTCAGAGTAGTGTGAACCGGGCAATAGACAAATATATCTACTTCTATTAGTGGAGTGGAAAAATATATAAAATGAAATAGTAAGTGAACTTTCAGTGTTCAAGCAGACATTGAAGGTAACGGATACCCAATCTTAAACAGGAAACAAGTGCTAAACCTCTACTCCTGTTTAACATCGGGGACGTGTGTAACCGGGTGATGAGCGAACTTATCTACTCCTATTGGTAGAAAAGAGAAAATAATAAAATTAGTTGGAATACTGTTGTCAGATATGGTCAGGCGCCTCTGCTGTTCACCTCAGTGTTCTCGACAGGCTCCAAAGGTGAATCTGTAATGTGATAGGTCTCGACTTGGTAGCTCGACTCCAGCCACTTTCTCACTGGCGGGATGTGGCTTCCCTCTGTCTATTCTACAAATATTTTCATGGCTTCTGCTCCGACGAAGTTAAGTCACTGGTGCCCCCGCCACAAGAATTTACTCGTGCAACCAGACTGGCAACAAGGTCCCACCCATTTACAGTTAGATCAACCAAATGTAGCCCACAATTCTACTCCATCAGCTTCTTTTCTTGCTTGTGGAACTCCCTTTCATATACTTGCTTTCCTGACGGCTATAACCTCCAAGAATTTAAATGCAATGTCAATACCCATCTTTTATCTACTTGACTCCAATTCTTTCTACATCACTCCGTATATCTTGTTCTTTTCCTTTCTCTCTACCTTCGCAAATCTCTTCACATCTGTGTTCCCATCCTTCTCTTACCCTTTTTCTGACACCCGCTGTAACTGGTCCGTCTTTCTTATCACTCTTCTCTTGTCTAAACTTTTACTCTTATGTATCCCCCTGCGTATCAGTGGCGGTACCGCCTTGTATGGGGTGAAACGATTAAAAAAAAATCGTGAGTAAAATTTCGAAGTTCAATGGCAGACATTAGAAGTAAAGGGTTTTCATTTCCGAATGACAGAAATTTAAGCCTTTAATATAACCATGAAGTTAGTATTCCCACAAACCTAAATAATAAAAAGTAAGAAGGAAGCCACATTATTTTTAAAAGAGTGATAGTAGTGAATTTGAGTAGTCAAATTTCCTGAAAAATTGTTTTAATAAAAAGATTTTATAAATTTCAACCGGCACTTGGTATTCGGCCATTGAATGATGAATCTTTCCTAGATCGAAATGGTTGATCCGCCAAGTTAGAAAGAGAAAAGAGATTATTCACTCAATCTGTCCTCAGTCTACAGGACACCGTTGATGCGACCTTACAAGCGACTGTAGACCTGAATTGCATGATTTTCCTTCATACTGGCCACCATATCCACGATGGTTGTCCCCTGCACTGCGCGGCCATTGGTTGTTCACACGCCTGACCATGCTCCAGACATAGTTTAGTCAGGCAGTTAATTGGCATACACGCTTGAGCGATCATGTCTAGAAAGTTCCATGGCTGATTGGTCAGAAGATTTTTTCGAAGTAGGTTGCCATTACTTTCTGAGGTAGACTGGCTGCTAACCAAGCTTATAGAACCCGATCTTCCCTATTATTTTATCCATATCTGGAGGAAAAAGACGAATTAATACCTTTCTCAAGGTTATTTGTGCGTAAGTGAATGCAACGAATTCAAATGGAATTCGAACGCGGCTCCGGTTGAGTAGAGAATGCAAATCGGATATATTAAAAGATATTTTTAGAATAAACTCCACGAAATACAAGGATCAGAAACAACTCATGATAGATATTTATTGAATAAGTTACATTAATCTGAATGCATGAGGAGCTGGAAAGAAGTGGATATTATAAGGATAAAGAAGATAGAAAAATATTAACTCTTTATTTGAACAGGTTAAAATTGTTATGTAAAGTATTATTGTTAACAAGGTAATTATTAATGAGGCGTGTGATGGAAATAAAATGAGATGTGGTAGAATGCACAAATGATAAAGAAAAGGAAAATTGATAAAAATTGATCCTTGACTTGAAGTGGTAAGGATTGTAGTGTAGAGCGATACTGTTGAATGGTAATAATTAATGAGGCGTGTGACAGGAATGAATGATTATATTTTAAGAAGTAAAGATTGTGTGGAAAAGGAAAAAAGATAACGACTGACCCGTGACTTAAGCAGGTTAAGTTTGAAGAGTTACTGTTAAACTGGTTATAATTAATGAGGCGTGTAACAGGAATGAATGATTACGTTAAAAGAAGTAAAGATAGTGAGGAAAAAAAAATAGATATCGATTGATCCATCACTTAAACGGGTTAAATCTGTTGGGTAGAGCGTTACTGTTAAGATGGTAATGATTAATGGGTCATGTGATAAGAATGAATGGTTAGGTGGTTGGAAGTAAAACATTTGAGGAAAAGTAAAATAGATAAAAATTGACATTTGATGAAGCAGTTTAAGTTTGTAGTGTAGAGCGTTGCTGTTAAATTTGTAATGATTACTGATGTGTGTGATAAGAATAAATGACTACCATGGAAGAAGTAAAAATTTTGAGAAAAAGGAAAATAAAGAACGATTGACCTGTGACTAGAATGACGTAATTTTGCAGTGTAGAGCGTTACTGTTAAAATGGTTATGATTAATGGTGTGATAGGAATTACTGATTTTGTGGTAGGAATTAAAGATTGTGGAAAAGGAAAATAGATAACCAGTGAACCTTGAATTAATCAAGTTAATTTTGTAGTGTAGTGCGTTACTGTTAAAATTGTAATGATTAATTAGGCGTGTGATAGTAATGAATGGTTACGTGTTAAGAAGGAAAGATTGCGCGGACAAGTAAAATAGATAACGATTGACCTTTCACTGGAACAGGTTACGTTTATAGTGTAGTCCGTTACTGTTCAAATTGTAATGGTTAATGAGGCGTGTGATAGGAATGAATGATTACGTGGTAAGAAGAATAGAATGAGCAAAAAAAAAAAGAAAGAAAAATAGAAAACGATTGACCCTTGACTTTAGCAGGTTAAATTTGTAGTCTAAAGCGTTACAGTTAAATTTGGAATAATTAAAGAGGCGTATGATAGGAATGAGTGATTACGTTGTAAGAAATAAAAATAGTGAGGAAAAGGATTATAGATAACGATTGACCTTTGATTTAACCCTGGAACAATAACCATCAATTAGTTACACCACTACTAACTATCAAAAAATATGAAATACAAATCTTTATTTGAAATATTTTACATGCAGGCACTTCAAAATTTGTACTTTGAGTTAACAATAATAGGAACTGAAAAACATGTTATTCAGGTAAAAGAATCAAGTACTGAAAATTTAATTAAATTTTAATTAAAATGACGTCATTTGCGCTGGGTACTATATATCCATGGTTAGTGTTCTCTGGTTAAACAGGTTAAGTTTGTGGTGTGAAACTTTACCGTTAAAATGGTTATGATTGTGGGGTGTGTGATAGGAATGAAGTATGACGTGGCAAGAAGTAAAGATAGGGAGGAAAAAGAAAATAGATAGCGACTGGCCCTTGAATTAAAAACATTAAGTTTGTATCGTAGAGCGCTACTGCTAAAATGGTAATTCTTAATAAGTCGCGTGATGTGCGTTGGGGTGCATTGGATATCGGCTCGGAACGAGAAATCGGGGAACCGAGTTCGAATTCCAGCTGAATTCATTGCATTCACTTACGCGCAAATACCCTTGGGAAAGGTATTAATCCGCCTATTCCTTCCAGTTATGGGTTAAATAACAGGACAGATTGGGTTCTATAGCCTTGGTCGGCAACCAGTCTACCGCAGAAAGAAATGGCAACCTACTGCGGGATAATCTTCTGCCAAGTCAGTCATATCTCTTTCGAGACATGATCGCCCAAGCTTGTATCACGTATGGCACTTGAGTGAGTGATAGAAATTAATGGTTAGGTAATAGGAATAAAAATTATAAGGAAAAGGTTAATAGATAAGAATTGATCTTTGTCTTAAGCAGGTTAAGTTTGTAGTAGAGAGCATGTAGGGGCCTCGGTGATGGTTGTCAAATTGTCCTCGTGCCAAACACAAGTGAGGTTTCCACAATTTAGGATATCATAAGGTTGAGGGTTGGAAGTTGGAATGTGGAAGAATAAAATAGTTCGTTTTGTATGCTAAAGTAAAATTTTATTTATTAAACAGAATAACAAATTTGTTTGAAGTAAAATACTCAGATAGAAAAAGCAAGTAGTTAATTTGTATGCGTTAAATGTTCAAAGAGAAAATTTAAATAGTTAAATGTTTCACAGAAATTCAGAGCTTATAGTTGATAGTAGCAGAATGTGTAAATGCAGAAAGATTAATCAGGCTACTAATAAAGTCTGTGTTCCGTTCCCTTTAATGACCGGCAAGAGAGTGAAAAGGAAAGTAAAGCAATAAATGAAAATTGTACTTATCGGGCTTTCGTTTTTAGGAGTCAGTTGAAGTATCTTGTCGTTGTTTTTGTTGTTTTGACGGCGTGTGAGTAAAGACGAAAAATGAAAATTCGATGGAGGAACAATGAATTTCGACGAGGCATGACAGGGTCGGCGTCTTAAAATTTCGTTTTGTTACATTTTAGTGTGTCGTCTCTAATTCCTGATCCCATTTGATTGGCTCATTTGACCGGCTAAAAGACGTGGTTAAGTAGTGAAATCTAGTTATGTGACTGTATCGAAACAACATGACCATTTTCTAGGTGTCAAAAAATTGACTAGTGTCTTGGATCAATTTGCTATTTCCCATCCAATCAGAATCCAGAATCTTAATTTTCACACTGACTTATGAAATTTGCCTTGGTCTGGGTTTAACCAAAATGTTTTCAGTCGTTCTGATCCATTTTTGTGGGTGTGCAATTTTACTTTCTGTTTTTTAGTTAATTATTAGCTGATATAGGAATTGTATCCTGTAAGCGTTACTGTTAAAATGGTAATGATTAATGTGCCTTGCGATAGGAATGAAGAAGTACGAGTTAGGAAGTAAAAATTATGAGAAAAAGAAAAGTAGATAACGACTGACACTTGACTTAAACAGGTAAAATTTGTAGTAGAGAGCGTTGCTGTAAAATGGTAATGATGCATGTGACGTGTGGAAGGAATGAAGGATTCTGTGGTAAGAAGTAAAGATTGTGTGGAAAAAGGAAATAGATAACGATTGATCCTTTACTTGAACAAGTTAATTTTCTAAAGTAAGGCGTTACTATTAAATGTGTAATGATTAATGGAGTATGTGATAGAAATGAATGACTCAGAAAGAAAGTGATAAGAGAGCAAGATTGTGAGAAAAAAGAAAATAACTAACGATTGATCTTTGACTTAATTGGATAAATGGAATACTTTCCTGTCTTTAGGTTTTAGTGTAAAGCGTTACTGTTAAATGGTAAGGATTAATTAGGCGAGTGATAGAAATGAATGATTAGTTGGTAGAAAGTAAAAATTATGAGGAAAAGAAAAATAATTGTTGACTTAACCAGGTTAAGATTGTCGTGTAGAGCGTTACTGTTAAAATGGCAATGAATAATGGGACGTTTGACAGGAATAAATGATGTGGTAAGAAGTAAAAATTATGAGTAAAAGGAAAATAGATGACGATTGACCCTTGACTTAAACAGGTTAAGTTTGTCGTGTAGAGCGTTATTGTTAAAATGGCAATGAATAATGGGACGTTTGACAGGAATGAATAATGTGGTAAGAAGCAAAAATTATGAGGAAAAGAAAAATAGATGACGATTGACCCTTGACTTAAACAGGTTAAGATTGTCGTGTAGAGCGTTACTGTTAAAATGGCAAAGAATAATGGGGCGTTTGACAGGAATGAATAATGTGGTAAGAAGCAAAAATTATGAGGAAAAGAAAAATAGATAACGATTGACCCTTGACTTAAACAGGTTAAGTTTGTCGTGTAGAGCGTTACTGTTAAAATGGCAATGAATAATGGGACGTCTGACAGGAATGAATAATGTGGTAAGAAGTAAAAATTATGAGGAAAAGGAAAATAGATGACGATTGACCCTTGGCTTAAACAGGTTAAGTTTGTCGTGTAGAACGTTACTGTTAAAATGGCAATGAATAATGGGACGTCTGACAGGAATGAATAATGTGGTAAGAAGTAAAACATATGAGGAAAAGAAAAATAGATAACGATTGACCCTTGACTTAAACAGGTTAAGATTGTCGTGTAGAGCGTTACTGTTAAAATGGCAATGAATAATGGGGCGTTTGACAGGAATGAATGATGTGGTAAGAAGTAAAACTTATGAGGAAAAGGAAAATAGATGACGATTGACCCTTGACTTAAACAGGTTAAGTTTGTCGTGTAGAGCGTTATTGTTAAAATGGCAATGAATAATGGGACGTTTGACAGGAATGAATAATGTGGTAAGAAGCAAAAATTATGAGGAAAAGGAAAATAGATGACGATTGACCCTTGACTTAAACAGGTTAAGATTGTCGTGTAGAGCGTTACTGTTAAAATGGCAATGAATAATGGGGCGTTTGACAGGAATGAATAATGTGGTAAGAAGCAAAAATTATCAGGAAAAGAAAAATAGATAACGATTGACCCTTGACTTAAACAGGTTAAGTTTGTCGTGTAGAGCGTTACTGTTAAAATGGCAATGAATAATGGGGCGTTTGACAGGAATTAATGATGTGGTAAGAAGTAAAAATTATGAGGAAAAGGAAAATAGATGACGATCGACCCTTGACTTAAACAGGTTATGTTTGTCGTGTAGAGCGTTACTGTTAAAATGGCAATGAATAATGGGACGTCTGACAGGAATGAATAATGTGGTAAGAAGTAAAAATTATGAGGAAAAGGAAAATAGATGACGATTGACCCTTGACTTAAACAGGTTAAGTTTGTCGTGTAGAGCGTTACTGTTAAAATGGCAATGAATAATGGGACGTCTGACAGGAATGAATAATGTGGTAAGAAGTAAAACATATGAGGAAAAGAAAAATAGATAACGATTGACCCTTGACTTAAACAGGTTTAGATTGTCGTGTAGAGCGTTACTGTTAAAATGGCAATGAATAATGGGGCGTTTGACAGGAATGAATGATGTGGTAAGAAGTAAAACATATGAGGAAAAGAAAAATAGATAACGATTGACCCTTGACTTAAACAGGTTAAGTTTGTCGTGTAGAGCGTTACTGTTAAAATGGCAATGAATAATGGGGCGTTTGACAGGAATTAATGATGTGGTAAGAAGTAAAACTTATGAGGAAAAGGAAAATAGATGACGATTGACCCTTGACTTAAACAGGTTAAGATTGTCGTGTAGAGCGTTACTGTTAAAATGGCAATGAATAATGGGGCGTTTGACAGGAATGAATAATGTGGTAAGAAGCAAAAATTATGAGGAAAAGAAAAATAGATAAAGATTGACCCTTGACTTAAACAGGTTAAGATTGTCGTGTAGAGCGTTACTGTTAAAATGGCAATGAATAATGGGACGTCTGACAGGAATGAATAATGTGGTAAGAAGTAAAAATTATGAGGAAAAGGAAAATAGATGACGATCGACCCTTGACTTAAACAGGTTATGTTTGTCGTGTAGAGCGTTACTGTTAAAATGGCAATGAATAATGGGACGTCTGACAGGAATGAATAATGTGTTAAGAAGTAAAAATTATGAGGAAAAGGAAAATAGATGACGATTGACCCTTGACTTAAACAGGTTAAGTTTGTCGTGTAGAGCGTTACTGTTAAAATGGCAATGAATAATGGGACGTCTGACAGGAATGAATAATGTGTTAAGAAGTAAAATATATGAGGAAAAGAAAAATAGATAACGATTGACCCTTGACTTAAACAGGTTAAGATTGTCGTGTAGAGCGTTACTGTTAAAATGGCAATGAATAATGGGGCGTTTGACAGGAATGAATGATGTGGTAAGAAGTAAAACTTATGAGGAAAAGAAAAATAGATAACGATTGACCCTTGACTTAAACAGGTTAAGTTTGTCGTGTAGAGCGTTACTGTTAAAATGGCAATGAATAATGGGGCGTTTGACAGGAATTAATGATGTGGTAAGAAGTAAAAATTATGAGGAAAAGGAAAATAGATGACGATCGACCCTTGACTTAAACAGGTTATGTTTGTCGTGTAGAGCGTTACTGTTAAAATGGCAATGAATAATGGGACGTCTGACAGGAATGAATAATGTGGTAAGAAGTAAAAATTATGAGGAAAAGGAAAATAGATGACGATTGACCCTTGACTTAAACAGGTTAAGTTTGTCGTGTAGAGCGTTACTGTTAAAATGGCAATGAATAATGGGACGTCTGACAGGAATGAATAATGTGGTAAGAAGTAAAACATATGAGGAAAAGAAAAATAGATAACGATTGACCCTTGACTTAAACAGGTTTAGATTGTCGTGTAGAGCGTTACTGTTAAAATGGCAATGAATAATGGGGCGTTTGACAGGAATGAATGATGTGGTAAGAAGTAAAACATATGAGGAAAAGAAAAATAGATAACGATTGACCCTTGACTTAAACAGGTTAAGTTTGTCGTGTAGAGCGTTACTGTTAAAATGGCAATGAATAATGGGGCGTTTGACAGGAATTAATGATGTGGTAAGAAGTAAACTTATGAGGAAAAGGAAATAGATGACGATTGACCCTTGACTTAAACAGGTTAAGATTGTCGTGTAGAGCGTTACTGTTAAAATGGCAATGAATAATGGGGCGTTTGACAGGAATGAATAATGTGGTAAGAAGCAAAAATTATGAGGAAAAGAAAAATAGATAACGATTGACCCTTGACTTAAACAGGTTAAGATTGTCGTGTAGAGCGTTACTGTTAAAAATGGCAATGAATAATGGGACGTCTGACAGGAATGAATAATGTGGTAAGAAGTAAAAAAAAATTATGGAGTGAAAAAGTGAAAAATAGATGACGATCGACCCTTGACTTAAACAGGTTATGTTTGTCGTGTAGAGCGTTACTGTTAAAATGGCAATGAATAATGGGACGTCTGACAGGAATGAATAATGTGTTAAGAAGTAAAAATTATGAGGAAAAGGAAAATAGATGAATATTTGACCCTGACTTAAACAGGTTAAGTTTGTCGTGTAGAGCGTTACTGTTAAAATGGCAATGAATAATGGGACGTTCGACAGGAATGAATAATGTGTTAAGAAGTAAAATATATGAGGAAAAGAAAATAGATAACGATTGGACCCTTGACTTAAACAGGTTAAGATTGTCGTGTAGAGCGTTACTGTTAAAATGGCAATGAATAATGGGGCGTTTGACAGGAATGAATGATGTGGTAAGAAGTAAAACTTATGAGGAAAAGAAAAATAGATAACGATTGACCCTTGACTTAAACAGGTTAAGATTGTCGTGTAGAGCGTTACTGTTAAAATGGCAAATGAATAATGGTGTCAGGAATGAATGATGTGGTAAGAAGTAAAACTTATGAGGAAAAGAAAAATAGATAACGATTGACCTCGACTTAAAACAGGTTAAGTTTGTCGTGTAGAGCGTTACTGTTAAAATGGCAATGAATAATGGGGCGTTTGACAGGAATTAATGATGTAAGAAGTAAAAATTATGAGGAAAAGGAAAATAGATGACGATCGACCCTTGACTTAAACAGGTTAAGCTTGTCGAGCGTTACTGTTAAAATGGCAATGAATAATGGGACGTCTGACAGGAATGAATAATGTGGTAAGAAAAATTATGAGGAAAAGGAAAATAGATGACGATTGACCTTTGTTCTAAACAGGTTAAGTTTGTCGTGTAGAGCGTTACTGTTAAAATGGCAATGAATAATGGGACGTCTGACAGGAATGAATAATGTGGTAAGAAGTAAAAACATATGAGGAAAAGAAAAATAGATAACGATTGACCCTTGACTTAAACAGGTTTAGATTGTCGTGTAGAGCGTTACTGTTAAAATGGCAATGAATAATGGGGCGTTTGACAGGAATGAATGATGTGGTAAGAAAAGAAACATATGAGGAAAAGAAAAATAGATAACGATTGACCCTTGACTTAAACAGGTTAAGTTTGTCGTGTAGAGCGTTACTGTTAAAATGGCAATGAATAATGGGGCGTTTGACAGGAATTAATGATGTGGTAAGAAGTAAAACTTATGAGGAAAAGGAAAATAGATGACGATTGACCCTTGACTTAAACAGGTTAAGATTGTCGTGTAGAGCGTTACTGTTAAAATGGCAATGAATAATGGGGCGTTTGACAGGAATGAATAATGTGGTAAGAAGCAAAAATTATGAGGAAAAGAAAATAGATAACGATTGACCCTTGACTTAAACAGGTTAAGATTGTCGTGTAGAGCGTTACTGTTAAAATGGCAATGAATAATGGGACGTCTGACAGGAATGAATAATGTAAGAAGTAAAAAAATTATGAGGAAAAGGAAAATAGATGACGATCGACCCTTGACTTAAACAGGTTATGTTTGTCGTGTAGAGCGTTACTGTTAAAATGGCAATGAATAATGGGACGTCTGACAGGAATGAATAATGTGTTAAGAAGTAAAAATTATGAGGAAAAGGAAAATAGATGTGATTGACCCTTGACTTAAACAGGTTAAGTTTGTCGTAGAGCGTTACTGTTAAAATGGCAATGAATAATGGGACGTCTGACAGGAATGAATAATGTGTTAAGAAGTAAAATATATGAGGAAAAGAAAATAGATAACGATTGACCCTTGACTTAAACAGGTTAAGATTGTCGTGTAGAGCGTTACTGTTAAAATGGCAATGAATAATGGGGCGTTTGACAGGAATGAATGATGTGGTAAGAAGTAAAACTTATGAGAAAGAAAAATAGATAACGATTGACCCTTGACTTAAACAGGTTAAGTTTGTCGTGTAGAGCGTTACTGTTAAAAATGGCAATGAAATAATAAGGCGTTTGACAGGAATTAATGATGTGGTAAGAAGTAAAACTTATGAGGAAAAGGAAAATAGATGACGATTGGACCCTTGACTTAAACAGGTTAAGATTGTCGTGTAGAGCGTTACTGTTAAAATGGCAATGAATAATGGGGCGTTTGACAGGAATTAATGATGTGGTAAGAAGTAAAAATTATGAGGAAAAGGAAAATAGATGACGATTGACCCTTGACTTAAACAGGTTAAGGTTAATGTGTAGAGCGTTACTGTTAAAAATGGCAATGAATAATGGGGCGTTTGACAGGAATTAATGATGTGGTAAGAAGTAAAACTTAGAGGAAAAAGAAAAATAGATAACGATTGACCCTTGACTTAAACAGGTTAAGTTTGTCGTGTAGAGCGTTACTGTTAAAATGGCAATGAATAATGGGACGTCTGACAGGAATGAATAATATGGTAAGAAGTAAAACTTATGAGGAAAAGAAAAATAGATAACGATTGACCCTTGACTTAAACAGGTTAAGATTGTCGTGTAGAGCGTTACTGTTAAAATGGCAATGAATAATGGGACGTCTGACAGGAATGAATAATGTGATAAGAAGTAAAAATTATGAGGAAAAGGAAAATAGATGACGATTGACACTTGACTTAAACAGGTTATGTTTGTCGTGTAGAGCGTTACTGTTAAAATGGCAATGAATAATGGGACGTCTGACAGGAATGAATAATGTGGTAAGAAGTAAAAATTATGAGGAAAAGGAAAATAGATGACGATTGACCCTTGACTTAAACAGGTTAAGTTTGTCGTGTAGAGCGTTACTGTTAAAATGGCAATGAATAATGGGACGTCTGACAGGAATGAATAATGTGTTAAGAAGTAAAATATATGAGGAAAAGAAAAATAGATAACGATTGACCCTTGACTTAAACAGGTTAAGATTGTCGTGTAGAGCGTTACTGTTAAAATGGCAATGAATAATGGGACGTCTGACAGGAATGAATAATGTGGTAAGAAGTAAAAATTATGAGGAAAAGGAAAATAGATGACGATTGACCCTTGACTTAAACAGGTTATGTTTGTCGTGTAGATCGTTACTGTTAAAATGGCAATGAATAATGGGGCGTTTGACAGGAATTAATGATGTGGTAAGAAGTAAAACTTATGAGGAAAAGAAAAATAGATAACGATTGACCCTTGACTTAAACAGGTTAAGTTTGTCGTGTAGAGCGTTACTGTTAAAATGGCAATGAATAATGGGACGTCTGACAGGAATGAATAATGTGGTAAGAAGTAAAACTTATGAGGAAAAGAAAAATAGATAACGATTGACCCTTGACTTAAACAGGTTAAGTTTGTCGTGTAGAGCGTTACTGTTAAAATGGCAATGGATATTGGGACGTCTGACAGGAATGAATAATGTGGTAAGAAGTAAAACTTATGAGGAAAAGAAAAATAGATGACGATTGACCCTTGACTTAAACAGGTTAAGATTGTCGTGTAGAGCGTTATTGTTAAAATGGCAATGAATAATGGGGCGTTTGACAGGAATGAATAATGTGGTAAGAAGCAAAAATTATGAGGAAAAGAAAAATAGATAACGATTGACCCTTGACTTAAACAGGTTAAGTTTGTCGTGTAGAATGTTACTGTTAAAATGGCAATGAATAATGGGACGTCTGACAGGAATGAATAATGTGGTAAGAAGTAAAATTATGAGAAAAAGGAAAAATAGATGACGATCGACCCTTGACTTAAACAGGTTATGTTTGTCGTGTAGAGCGTTACTGTTAAAATGGCAATGAATAATGGGACGTCTGACAGGAATGAATAATGTGGTAAGAAGTAAAAATTATGAGGAAAAGGAAAATAGATGACGATTGACCCTTGACTTAAACAGGTTAAGTTTGTCGTGTAGAGCGTTACTGTTAAAATGGCAATGAATAATGGGACGTCTGACAGGAATGAATAATGTGTTAAGAAGTAAAATATATGAGGAAAAGAAAAATAGATAACGATTGACCCTTGACTTAAACAGGTTAAGATTGTCCTGTAGAGCATTACTGTTAAAATGGCAATGAATAATGGGGCGTTTGACAGGAATGAATGATGTGGTAAGAAGTAAACCCTATGAGGAAAAGAAAATAGATAACGATTGACCCTTGACTTAAACAGGTTAAGTTTGTCGTGTAGAGCGTTACTGTTAAAATGGCAATGAATAATGGGGCGTTTGACAGGAATTAATGATGTGGTAAGAAGTAAAACTTATGAGGAAAAGGAAAAATAGATGACGATTGACCCTTGACTTAAACAGGTTATGTTTGTCGCGGTAGAGCGTTACCAGCAAAATGGCAATGAATAATGGGGCGTTTGACAGGAATTAATGATGTGGTAAGAAGTAAAACTTATGAGGAAAAGAAAATAGATAACGATTGACCCTTGACTTAAACAGGTTAAGATTGTCGTGTAGAGCGTTACTGTTAAAATGGCAATGAATAATGGGACGTCTGACAGGAATGAATAATGTGATAAGAAGTAAAATTATGAGGAAAAGGAAATAGATGACGATTGACACTTGACTTAAACAGGTTATGTTTGTCGTTAGAGCGTTACTGTTAAAATGGCAATGAATAATGGGACGTCTGACAGGAATGAATAATGTGGTAAGAAGTAAAAATTATGAGGAAAAGGAAAATAGATGACGATTGACCCTTGACTTAAACAGGTTAAGTTTGTCGTGTAGAGCGTTACTGTTAAAATGGCAATGAATAATGGGACGTCTGACAGGAATGAATAATGTGTTAAGAAGTAAAATATATGAGGAAAAGAAAAATAGATAACGATTGACCCTTGACTTAAACAGGTTAAGATTGTCGTGTAGAGCGTTACTGTTAAAATGGCAATGAATAATGGGACGTCTGACAGGAATGAATAATGTGGTAAGAAGTAAAAATTATGAGGAAAAGGAAAATAGATGACGATTGACCCTTGACTTAAACAGGTTATGTTTGTCGTGTAGATCGTTACTGTTAAAATGGCAATGAATAATGGGGCGTTTGACAGGAATTAATGATGTGGTAAGAAGTAAAACTTATGAGGAAAAGAAAAATAGGATAACGATTGACCCCGACTTAAACAGATTAAGTTTGTCGTGTAGAGCGTTACTGTTAAAATGGCAATGAATAATGGGGACGTCTGACAGGAATGAATAATGGGTAAGAAGTAAATCCTATGAGGAAAAGAAAAATAGATAACGATTGACCCTTGACTTAAACAGGTTAAGTCGGTTTGCAGAGCGTTACTGTTAAAATGGCAATGGATATTGGGACGTCTGACAGGAATGAATAATGTGGTAAGAAGTAAAACTTATGAGGAAAAGAAAAATAGATAAATGATTGGACCCTGACTTTAAACACGTTATGTTTGTCGTGTAGAGCGTTACTGTTAAAATGGCAATGAATAATGGGACGTCTGACAGGGAATGAATAATGTGGTAAGAAGCAAAAATTATGAGGAAAAGGAAAATACATAACGATTGACCCTTGACTTAAACAGGTTAAGATTGTCGTGTAGAGCGTTACTGTTAAAATGGCAATGAATAATGGGGCGTCGGACAGGAATTAATGATGTGGTAAGAAGTAAAACTTATGAGGAAAAGGAAAATAGATGACGATCGACCCTTGACTTAAACAGGTTATGTTTGTCGTGTAGAGCGTTACTGTTAAAATGGCAATGAATAATGGGACGTCTGACAGGAATGAATAATGTGGTAAGAAGTAAAAATTATGAGGAAAGGAAAATAGATGACGATTGACCCTGACTTAAACAGGTTAAGTTTGTCGTGTAGAGCGTTACTGTTAAAATGGCAATGAATAATGGGACGTCTGACAGGAATGAATAATGCGGTGGAAGTAAAACATATGAGGAAAAGAAAAATAGATATCGATTGACTCCTGACTTAAACAGGTTTAGTTTGTCGCAGATGTTACTGTTAAAATGGCAATGAATAATGGGGCGTTTGACAGGAATGAATGATGTGGTAAGAAGTAAAACATATGAGGAAAAGAAAAATAGATAACGATTGACCCTTGACTTAAACAGGTTAAGTTTGTCGTGTAGAGCGTTACTGTTAAAAATGGCAATGAATAATGGGGCGTTTGACAGGAATTAATAATGTGGTAGGAAGTAAAACTTATGAGGAAAAGGAAATAGATGACGATTGACCCTTGACTTAAACAGGTTATGTTTGTCGTGTAGATCGTTACTGTTAAAATGGCAATGAATAATGGGGCGGTTTGACAGGAATTAATGATGTGGTAAGAAGTAAAACTTATGAGGAAAAGAAAATAGATAACGATTGACCCTTGACTTAAACAGATTAAGTTTGTCGTGTAGAGCGTTACTGTTAAAATGGCAATGAATAATGGGACGTCTGACAGGAATGAATAATGTGGTAAGAAGTAAAACTTATGAGGAAAAGAAAAAATAGATAACGATTGACCCTTGACTTAAACAGGTTAAGTTTGTCGTGTAGAGCGTTACTGTTAAAATGGCAATGGATATTGGGACGTCTGACAGGAATGAATAATGTGGTAAGAAGTAAAACTTATGAGGAAAAGAAAAATAGATAACGATTGACCCTTGACTTAAACACGTTATGTTTGTCGTGTAGAGCGTTACTGTTAAAATGGCAATGAATAATGGGACGTCTGACAGGAATGAATAATGTGGTAAGAAGCAAAAATTATGAGGAAAGGAAAATACATAACGATTGACCCTTGACTTAAACAGGTTAAGATTGTCGTGTAGAGCGTTACTGTTAAAATGGCAATGAATAATGGGGCGTTTGACAGGAATTAATGATGTGGTAAGAAGTAAAACTTATGAGGAAAAGGAAAATAGATGACGATCGACCCTTGACTTAAACAGGTTATGTTTGTCGTGTAGAGCGTTACTGTTAAAATGGCAATGAATAATGGGACGTCTGACAGGAATGAATAATGTGGTAAGAAGTAAAAAAAATTATGAGGAAAAGGAAAATAGATGACGATTGACCCTTGACTTAAACAGGTTAAGTTTGTCGTGTAGAGCGTTACTGTTAAAATGGCAATGAATAATGGGACGTCTGACAGGAATGAATAATGTGGTAAAAAGTAAAACATATGAGGAAAAGAAAATAGATATCGATTGACCCCTTTGACTTAAAACAGGTTTAGATTGTCGTGTAGAGCGCGTTACTGTTAAAATGGCAATGAATAATGGGGCGTTTGACAGGAATGAATGATGTGGTAAGAAGTAAAACATATGAGAAAAGAAAAATAGATAACGATTGACCCTGACTTAAACAGGTTAAGTTTGTCGTGTAGAGTGTTACTGTTAAAATGGCAATGAATAATGGGGCGTTTGACAGGAATTAATAATGTGGTAAGAAGTAAAACTTATGAGGAAAAGGAAAAAATAGATGACGATTGACCCTTGACTTAAACAGGTTAAGATTGTCGTGTAGAGCGTTATTGTTAAAATGGCAATGAATAATGGGGCGTTTGACAGGAATGAATAATGTGGTAAGAAGCAAAATTATGAGGAAAAGAAAAATAGATAACGATTGACCCTTGACTTAAACAGGTTAAGTTTGTCGTGTAGAGTGTTACTGTTAAAATGGCAATGAATAATGGGACGTCTGACAGGAATGAATAATGTGGTAAGAAGTAAAAATTATGAGGAAAAGGAAAATAGATGACGATCGACCCTTGACTTAAACAGGTTATGTTTGTCGTGTAGAGCGTTACTGTTAAAATGGCAATGAATAATGGGACGTCTGACAGGAATGAATAATGTGGTAAGAAGTAAAAAAAATTATGAGGAAAAGGAAATAGATGACGATTGACCCTTGACTTAAACAGGTTAAGTTTGTCGTGTAGAGCGTTACTGTTAAAATGGCAATGAATAATGGGACGTCTGACAGGAATGAATAATGTGTTAAGAAGTAAAATATATGAGGAAAAGAAAAATAGATAACGATTGACCCTTGACTTAAACAGGTTAAGATTGTCCTGTAGAGCATTACTGTTAAAATGGCAATGAATAATGGGGCGTTTGACAGGAATGAATGATGTGGTAAGAAGTAAAACTTATGAGGAAAAGAAAAATAGATAACGATTGACCCTTGACTTAAACAGGTTAAGATTGTCGTAGAGCGTTACTGTTAAAATGGCAATGAATAATGGGACGTCTGACAGGAATGAATAATGTGATAAGAAGTAAAAATTATGAGGAAAAGGAAAATAGATGACGATTGACACTTGACTTAAACAGGTTATGTTTGTCGTGTAGAGCGTTACTGTTAAAATGGCAATGAATAATGGGACGTCTGACAGGAATGAATAATGTGGTAAGAAGTAAAAATTATGAGGAAAAGGAAAATAGATGACGATTGACCCTTGACTTAAACAGGTTAAGTTTGTCGTGTAGAGCGTTACTGTTAAAATGGCAATGAATAATGGGACGTCTGACAGGAATGAATAATGTGTTAAGAAGTAAAATATATGAGGAAAAGAAAAATAGATAACGATTGACCCTTGACTTAAACAGGTTAAGATTGTCGTGTAGAGCGTTACTGTTAAAATGGCAATGAATAATGGGACGTCTGACAGGAATGAATAATGTGGTAAGAAGTAAAAATTATGAGGAAAAGGAAAATAGATGACGATTGACCCTTGACTTAAACAGGTTATGTTTGTCGTGTAGATCGTTACTGTTAAAATGGCAATGAATAATGGGGCGTTTGACAGGAATTAATGATGTGGTAAGAAGTAAAACTTATGAGGAAAAGAAAAATAGATAACGATTGACCCTTGACTTAAACAGATTAAGTTTGTCGTGTAGAGCGTTACTGTTAAAATGGCAATGAATAATGGGACGTCTGACAGGAATGAATAATGTGGTAAGAAGTAAAACTTATGAGGAAAAGAAAAATAGATAACGATTGACCCTTGACTTAAACAGGTTAAGTTTGTCGTGTAGAGCGTTACTGTTAAAATGGCAATGGATATTGGGACGTCTGACAGGAATGAATAATGTGGTAAGAAGTAAAACTTATGAGGAAAAGAAAAATAGATAACGATTGACCCTTGACTTAAACACGTTATGTTTGTCGTGTAGAGCGTTACTGTTAAAATGGCAATGAATAATGGGACGTCTGACAGGAATGAATAATGTGGTAAGAAGCAAAAATTATGAGGAAAAGGAAAATACATAACGATTGACCCTTGACTTAAACAGGTTAAGATTGTCGTGTAGAGCGTTACTGTTAAAATGGCAATGAATAATGGGGCGTTTGACAGAATTAATGATGTGGTAAGAAGTAAAACTTATGAGGAAAAGGAAAAATAGATGACGATCGACCCTTGACTTAAACAGGTTATGTTTGTCGTGTAGAGCGTTACTGTTAAAATGGCAATGAATAATGGGACGTCTGACAGGAATGAATAATGTGGTAAGAAGTAAAAATTATGAGGAAAAGGAAAATAGATGACGATTGACCCCTGACTTAAACAGGTTAAGTTTGTCGTAGAGAGCGTTACTGTTAAAATGGCAATGAATAATGGGACGTCTGACAGGAATGAATAATGTGGTAAGAAGTAAAACATATGAGGAAAAGAAAAATAGATATCGATTGACCCTTGACTTAAACAGGTTTAGTTTGTCGTGTAGAGCGTTACTGTTAAAATGGCAATGAATAATGGGGCGTTTGACAGGAATGAATGATGTGGTAAGCAAGTAAAACATATGAGGAAAAGAAAAATAGATAACGATTGACCCTTGCTTAAACAGGTTAAGTTTGTCGTGTAGAGCGTTACTGTTAAAATGGCAATGAATAATGGGAAGTTTGACAGAATTAATAATGTGGTAAGAAGTAAAACTTATGAGGAAAAGGAAAAAGATTAAGACGATTGACCCTTGACTTAAACAGGTTATGTTTGTCGTGTAGATCGTTACTGTTAAAATGGCAATGAATAATGGGGCGTTTGACAGGAATTAATGATGTGGTAAGAAGTAAAACTTATGAGGAAAGAAAAATAGATAACGATTGACCTTTGACTTAAACAGATTAAGTTTGTTTCGTAGAGCGTTACTGTTAAAATGGCAATGAATAATGGGACGTCTGACAGGAATGAATAATGTGGTAAGAAGTAAAAACTTATGAGGAAAAGAAAATAGATAACGATTGACCCTTGACTTAAACAGGTTAAGTTTGTCGTGTAGAGCGTTACTGTTAAAATGGCAATGGATATTGGGACGTCTGACAGGAATGAATAATGTGGTAAGAAGTAAAACTTATGAGGAAAAGAAAAATAGATAACGATTGACCCTTGACTTAAACACGTTATGTTTGTCGTGTAGAGCGTTACTGTTAAAATGGCAATGAATAATGGGACGTCTGACAGGAATGAATAATGTGGTAAGAAGCAAAAATTATGAGGAAAAGGAAAATACATAACGATTGACCCTGACTTAAACAGGTTAAGATTGTCGTGTAGAGCGTTACTGTTAAAATGGCAATGAATAATGGGGCGTTTGACAGGAATTAATGATGTGGTAAGAAGTAAAACTTATGAGGAAAAGGAAATAGATGACGATCGACCCTTGACTTAAACAGGTTATGTTTGTCGTGTAGTGAGCGTTACTGTTAAAATGGCAATGAATAATGGGACGTCTGACAGGAATGAATAATGTGGTAAGAAGTAAAAATTATGAGGAAAAGGAAAATAGATGACGATTGACCCTTGACTTAAACAGGTTAAGTTTGTCGTGTAGAGCGTTACTGTTAAAATGGCAATGAATAATGGGACGTCTGACAGGAATGAATAATGTGGTAAGAAGTAAACATATGAGGAAAAGAAAAATAGATATCGATTGACCCTTGACTTAAACAGGTTTAGATTGTCGTGTAGAGCGTTACTGTTAAAATGGCAATGAATAATGGGGCGTTTGACAGGAATGAATGATGTGGTAAGAAGTAAAACATATGAGGAAAAGAAAAATAGATAACGATTGACCCTTGACTTAAACAGGTTAAGTTTGTCGTGTAGAGCGTTACTGTTAAAATGGCAATGAATAATGGGGCGTTTGACAGGAATTAATGTGGTAAGAAGTAAAACTTATGAGGAAAAGGAAAATAGATGACGATTGACCCTTGACTTAAACAGGTTAAGATTGTCGTGTAGAGCGTTATTGTTAAAATGGCAATGAATAATGGGGCGTTTGACAGGAATGAATAATGTGGTAAGAAGCAAAAATTATGAGGAAAAGAAAAATAGATAACGATTGACCTGACTTTAAACAGGTTAAGTTTGTCGTGTAGAGTGTTACTGTTAAAATGGCAGGCACGAATAATGGGACGTCTGACAGGAATGAATAATGTGGTAAGAAGTAAAAATTATGAGGAAAAGGAAATAGATGACGATCGACCCTTGACTTAAACAGGTTATGTTTGTCGTGTAGAGCGTTACTGTTAAAATGGCAATGAATAATGGGACGTCTGACAGGAATGAATAACAAGAAGTAAAAATTATGAGGAAAAGGAAAATAGATGACGATTGACCCTTGACTTAAACAGGTTAAGTTTGTCGTGTAGAGCGTTACTGTTAAAATGGCAATGAATAATGGGACGTCTGACAGGAATGAATAATGTGTTAAGAAGTAAAATATATGAGGAAAAGAAAATAGATAACGATTGACCCTTGACTTAAACAGGTTAAGATTGTCCTGTAGAGCATTACTGCTAAAATGGCAATGAATAATGGGGCGTTTGACAGGAATGAATGATGTGGTAAGAAGTAAAACTATGAGGAAAGGAAAATAGATGACGATTGACCCTTTTGACTTAAACAGGTTATGTTTGTCGTGTAGAGCGTTACTGTTAAAATGGTAATGAATAATGGGGCGTTTGACAGGAATTAATGATGTGGTAAGAAGTAAAACTTATAGAGGAAAAGAAAAATAGATAACGATTGACCTCGACTTAAACAGTTAAGTTTGTCGTGTAGAGCGTTACTGTTAAAATGGCAATGAATAATGGGACGTCTGACAGGAATGAATAATGGGGTGAAGTAAAACTTATGAGGAAAAAGAAAAATAGATAACGATTGACCCTTGACTTAAACAGGTTAAGTTTGTCGTGTAGAGCGTTACTGTTAAAATGGCAATGTATATTGGGACGTCTGACAGGAATGACTAATGTGGTAAGAAGTAAAATTATGAGTAAAAGAAAAATTGATAACGATTGACCCTTGACTTAAACACGTTATGTTTGTCGTGTAGAGCGTTACTGTTAAAATGGCAATGAATAATGGGACGTTTGACAGGAATGAATAATGTGGTAAGCAGTAAAAATTATGAGGAAAAGAAAAATAGATAACGACTGACCCTTGACTTAAACAGGTTAAGTTTGTCGTGTAGAGCGTTACTGTTAAAATGGCAATGGATATTGGGACGTCTGACAGGAATGAATAATGTGGTAAGAAGTAAAACTTATGAGGAAAAGAAAAATTGATAACGATTGACCCTTGACTTAAACACGTTATGTTTGTCGTGTAGAGCGTTACTATTAAAATGGCAATGAATAATGGGGCGTTTGATAGGAGTGGATGATTACGTCGTAAGAAGTAAAGATTGTGAAAAAAACAAGAAAATAGATAACGATTTACGTTTGACTTGAACAGATTAATGATACGGTAATCCTGAAGGTGAGATGGTGACATAGAGATAAAAAGAGATATATAGATATGTAGAGAAAAAGAGAAAGAGATATAGATAGAAAGAGAGGAAGAAAGCGGTACATGTGTTAGTAAAATATATTTATCGCTATAATCTGTCTTGTGGCTAAGTCAGTTGAATTTTAACTAGTAACAAATCTGAAGTTAAGGAATAATCTATAATTTTAAAAATGTAGATTTTATAAGCAGACAATTTTAACGATCCTCATTTGTATGATTGGTACATCCCAAGCTTCCTCTCTCAAGTTTTCTTAATATACCGAGAAAAGGCGTATATCTCATATGTTCGTATACGAGTAATGAATTTTTATCAATCCGATAGACTTTTACCAATTTAAACGCTATGTTTAGTCGATACTTGTATTTGAATAAACGCACCGTTTATTTGTTAAACAGTTTTTTTTAATTTATATTGTTTAATAAATAAATAAAGTGTCTATCCAAATAAGAATATCCACTAAAATAATCCACTAAAATATGTTTATATCTATTTGTTCATATATAAAATCCTGTTCAGATCTATGTTATATATGAAATGGGGCTTCTCAGCCAGACTCTCACCTTTTCCGTCCATAGCCTCAGGACGGTCTCAGGACTATCAACAGAGTGCGTTGGTTCAGTCTTGTGCCCAATGAGGAGGGCCACCGAAGAAACGGCCAGCCGATTATCCTTCGCACTATCGTTCAGCGCTGTGTTCGCTTGCTCTATTCCGTCCTATGAGAAGCTGATGACTCTCACACACTACTAGAATCATGTATCAATGTGGCCCGTTATCTGTAAACTGGCGATGTCCTCGTAGTAGACAATGCAATCGATGGAAGGGACTTCCAGTAGATTTATTTTGGTACCGGAGGAAGTTGCGACACTCTGCAAAGACCGTGAAAGCTCGAGGGTCAATGTGTCTCTCTTAGGTTCATTGTAAGTTATCTATCTATCTATCTATCTATCTATCTATCTTTTTGTCTCTTCATATGTCTCGATAAATAAAAGGAGAAATGTCTAACCATTAGAGCAGCTAGGTATGCTCGAAAACGAGTAGTCGACCATTGCACACACACACACACACACACACACACACACACACACACACACACACACTACCACCACTACACGCACTCACACGTACACTAGCATATACACACACTACCACCACATGCAGTCGCACTTACACAAACACACACACCACCACCACCATTTCCACACGTACATACATACACACCACCATCACCACCATCACACTCACTCACACGTACACGAACACAACACCACAACACGCACTAGTACATACACTCGCACAATACCACCACACGCAGACACACGTACACGCATATACGCACATACGCATACACGCACTCAACACCACAGACACTACCACCACCACTCACATTCACATGTATACACATCACTACCATCAAGACTGGACTCACGCCTGTGTGCGCGCGCGCACACACACACACACACACACACACACACACACACACACACATATATATATATAGAGAGAGAGAGGTTTAAGAAATGGTTTTAAAGAATTTGTCACTTTAAGTGAGCAGGTTCATGCCGACTTTTGAAGTTTCGTGAGGACACCGTTGTGATGACTTCAATCGCTGGGACTGTTTTTTTTTTTTTGCAAATATTGTATATATATATATACGCAGTCTGTCTGAAGTTAAGCAAATCACATAACCCTCATTAACTATAATTTTCTTTGAATTTTAAAAAAAGTCATTAATTTTATTTTTTAGTTAATTTAATAGAATATTTGTTTTAATTACAGAACAAAGCTTGAATCAAACTGGCGTGTGTATACACTGCTTATATACAACACGTTAAAATTTCCCTTCTCTGATTCCATGCGCCTATGACTTAAGGAGTAGCGACTCCGACTGACACCAAATCGGTCGAGTTTCGATTCCTGCCAGAAGCAAGTGTATGTGTCTAGCCACACTGATGAGCTGTGATGCAGCGAAACAGACTTGTATGTGGATAACTAATATGTATATTTATTAAGAAAGTGATTCATCGATTTTTTATTCGACCTCAACAGAATGCAGAAAGCACTGGACGGCCGTTTCGTCCTATATTTGGGACTCATCACGACTACTGTCATCAAGCCGCTCACACTGGATATGCTCCACACACACACACACACACACACACACACACACACACATATATATATATATATATATATGGAGCATATCTTAATTCAAACATTTTTCATTGAATAATATAGATATAGCATGCTCTTTCGAGTTCTTCAATTAGTTTTCTTGATGCCAACATGAAATTTATCAATAGAGGAGCTGTAGATTTTTCTACCTAAGTACTTTCGATGTCCTCCAAGATCCGCCTCAAGAGTAAATTATAAAGGCAAACTAATTGTTACTGTGATGAAATCTGCATTTCGTTGTGATGGTGATTAGTAAAAAGCTGTTATAATTATTTTGAAATTTATCCGTTTTAGCCAGAGAACACACACACACACACACTCACACACACACACACACACACACACACACACACACACACATATATATATATATATATAATCTGCAGACAAGCCTGTTTCGCTGTATAACAGCTCTTCAGTGCAGCTATAGATTATCCGTGTAGCTGCAAGCCAGATCGAAATCCGACTAATTTGTCCTTAGACGAATATCTTACCACTGAGCTATTTGCGTAGCGGTAGAGATAGTTTTCACAGCAGGTTATTCGCAGGATGTAAATAAATCCTGATGAGTGAAAGCGTTCAATTGGATAGCCGAACCAAACTGCGTTTAATTTAGTAGTCAAAGAACGTAGTGTAAAGCCATAAGTAGTCACCGTTTGCATGAAATCTACCCCTCTCTAAAGTGCTCTATCGACTAGCGAAAGCAATTTAATCTGGAGAAATTTGTCACTTAACTGAGCAGAGTCAAGCCACCTCGTAAAGATACAATTACGATGTCTTCACTCCTCAGGCTTATTTTTTCAAATTGCTGTTGCGCCCCACCTGATTTATACAGAGATTGGTGTAATTTAATATTTTTGTATGTAAGTGGTCCTCCAGATGGTTAATTGCTTTTGATTGCGTTTTTGTGTTGTCTTCTTGTTAGTGTGTTGTATTATTTGCAGGTGGTTGTTTGCTTTGTATTGCTTTTTTTATTGTGTTACTAATTTCTTCGTGGAAAGTCGCTTGACATCCTAGCGCTTTGCAAAAATAATCTTAACCCCTCAATCACCTTCTCTGACTTTCCGATTCCAGGCTACCTTCCTCTTCATTGTCTGCGTGTTTACGTCAGTGAAGACTTCCCTCTAGCTAGAGTGATCTCTCGAATCCCTTGACCACTCATACATGTGTCTCCGTCATTTACTTCTAAAATCGGTTAGCTATATTTTCTATCTGTACCGTTCCCTTTCCTCTTCCGACTGCGACCTGCTAGACAGTATCTATGACAATATAGATAAAGCTACTTCCTCCCATCCATTCGCTAACTCATCTGTGTTTGTTGACTTTGATGCCCACCCCGCCAAGTGGCTGAAAAATTCTGTCACTGATCCTGCTGACATTCAAGACATGAACTTTGCCATAACTCAATCTCTTACGCAAGGATTGGATTTCCCTACGCGCTTTCCCTGTATTCCTACAGGACACGCTTCTCTGCTAGATTACTGCTTCACCCCGTCCTTGACGCCTGCCAAACCTTACAGCTTTGTCCTCTTGAAAACTCTGATCATACTGTCGTTTCCATTCATATATCTCTCCACCTCTACTTCCCCCCAGGTACCTCCTATCAACTGAATTTCTTACTGCTACCAAAAAGCAAACTGGAGTTCGTTCCACGATTTTCTATGTGACGTCCCTTGGGAAAAAGTGTTTAGCCTCTCCGTTGAGGACTGCGCCTCTGAGGTGTCTTCCTGGGTGAAGGCTAGCATTGGTGCTTTTACCCCGGTCAGAAAGTTCCGTCTTAAACCTCATTCATCCCCCTAGTTTTCTCATGCCTGATCAACCGACATTGCCCACAGGAATAATTCCTTCCGTCTATATCAGAGCCACGTGTTTGACCATATAAGGTGCCTATTTGCCTCTGCCTGTAATGAATGTAAGAGGATCTTGAATGACGCTCAGCTGTTGTTTGATGAGAGAATGAAAAAGCGTTTAGCAGCCCGCAAGTTCGGCTACAAAGACTATTGTCAGCTCTGCAAATGAGTGATGAACAACAGCAAATCCTCCATTTCTCCTTTAATCAATTTGTGGCCCTCACAGCCACAGTGGACATGGCCGAGTGCATTGCTCGTATATTCTCCTCCAACTCCACATTTGACTCTTCTGAGTATCTGCACCCGACTTCCCTCCTAGAACTGAGGCTCAACTGAGGGATGTGTACATAACCCCCTCTCTGGTCTCTAAACTTGACCCCCATAAGGCGAGTGGAGGTGACGTAATGCCGTTCATTGTCTTGAAGAAATGTAACCCTGAACTCTCCTCTGTTCCCTCTAAACACTATAATTACTACCTCTCTGCTTCCTGTTTTCCTGTCTGCTGGAAATCCTCTTTAAGAACTCAGGAAAACCCTCGGACCCCTCTAATTATCGCCCTATCTGTCTCCTACCAATTTTCGGCAAAGTGTCCAAGACTATCATCAATGCTGAAATAATTCAACATCTTACCGTTCATAAACTATTCTCGGAAAATCAGTGTGGCTTCTTCTTTGCCAGGTCTACTGCTGATATGCTAACGACCACCACCAAGTACATATACCAGGCTCTCGATAAGAACGGCGAAGCTCAAGCTGTTGCCCTAGATATCTACAAAACATTTGATAGGATCTTGCACGCTGGCTTTATGCGCACGCTACAGTGCTATGGTATCACAGGACGCTTGCTTATTTTGAGATAATCGTTCCTATCAAACCACATAATGAAGATCGTATTGAACGGGCGTGTCTCCAGATCCTATCACACGAACGCGGGTGTTCCCCAGTCTTCTATCCTAGGTCTGACGCGCTTTCTGATCTTCAACGATCTCTCTGAAGTGATCGAATCCCAAGTAGGCGTTTACGCTGACGACACCACCATCTAATTCCGTTTCAGTAAGAAATCTGCCAAGGTGGATAAAGATATATGTATATATATATATATATATATATATATATATTCTAGTCTCACTGATGAGCTGTAATACAGCCAAACAGGCTTGTATATGGATGACTAATATATATATATATATATATATATATATATATATATATATATATATATATATATATAACGGAAAATTCTGGACATTTACGAAATGGATTTATCAACCGACATATTTTAATTCGTTTGTTTGAACATCATTTTAAATAGATACTCGTATTTGAGTATCTGCTATCTTTTTTTATCATACAGTATATTTATATATATCTAATAAGCTGAATATTTTTGAGAAATAGTTTTAAGAGAATATGCGTTATTTGGCAGGATTCAATCACTCGACACCTAACAATACAGGAGAAGCTGTAACTTGATCTGACACGTCTTAGACCGCTCGTCCACGATTGGTTGTATTTATAAGGCTTGATTCGGCTTCGTTTAGACTGTGAATTCATTTGTGGTTGAGCGAATATGTTTGAAACGTGAACATTTTGCTCTTTAATATATATATATATATATATATATATATATATATATATATATATTTTCTAAACATATGCTATTAAATATAAGAGACAATGAATGTCTATTTTGTTTAATCATGAGCCGTTCTAAACGTCGTATTTTTGCTTTAATTTCAACTGAAATTAAAGCAAAAATACGACGTTTAGAACGGCTCATGATTAAACAAAATAGACATTCATTGTCTCTTATATTTAATAGCATATGTTTAGAAAATTACTTGCTGCCTCGATATACTATATATATATATATATATATATATATATATATATATATATGAGTTGAATATATGGATCGGAATCCGACAAGATGAATAGAATAAGTAAAAAACAAGTAGGAAAAATGTCTTTAATCTAACATGTTTCACTTTAACAACATTCTTCAGAGATTCTTTAAAGACGTCTTTTAAAAATCTCTGAAGATGCTTGTTAAATTAAAGACTTTTTACCTACTTGTTTTTTCTTATTCTATTTATATATATATATGTATGCGTGTGTGTGTGTTCATATGTATATATAGAAAGAGAAAGAGCGTGTAAATGAGAGAGAAAAGACAGGTTGAAGGAGAGAACAAGGGAGAGAGGGAAACTGAGTTATTTTCTTATGGTTTGAATGTACTTTATTTTTGTTAGCCTCACTCAAACATGTCTGATCTTCGCTGATCTTTGCTCCATTTCTAACAAGATTTCCTAACACCATTGATGTCATGTTATGACGCCTGCTTCTATTATCAGTTACCAACCGAAAACATTCAAAACATTTCCACAATTACTCAATATTTCATTCACATTCTTAAAATATTCTTCCTCCTTCCAGGATTATTAACACTTCTTTTTCATCTTCATCTTTTGTAGCCTTTTCCCTTTTTGATTTCTTGACTAGTGCTGTTACCTTTCATCTGCAGTCTCTTTTTCCTTCTTCTTACTCTTCTTTTTCTTCTTTTTTCTTCTTCTTCTTCTTCTTCTTCTTCTTTTCTATCGTGGACTTTTTCTTTTTGTGGCCTTCTTTTATAGACTCTTCCTATTATTTTTCATGTGTAGTCTCTTACTACTTCATTTTTAAAACTTTATTCTTCTTCATTCGTATCTTCTTCATAATTTTCTTTCTCTTCTTCCACCTCTGTTTCCTCTACTTCTTTTTTTGTTGTTATTTGTCTTCATCTCTAGCCTTTTTACTTTCTTTTTCGTCTCTTTCTTTTGTACATATTCTTCCTCGTTTGTAGCGTCTTTTATAAACTTTTTCTATTCTTCTTTATTTGTATCTTCGTCTTCTTCCTACTACTACTACTGCTACTGCTACTACTACTAACATTTTCCTCCTTTTTTATTTATTTTCTGTCTCTTTTCTAGCATTTCCTTTTTAGTTATCTTTTTCTTTTATTCCATTTCTTCTTCTCACTTTCTCTCTTTTTTTCTTTTTACTTGAAATTTCTTTCCTGTTTCCTTCTTTCTCTATTTTGTAAATCCTTTATCTGAACTATTAGATTATTTGTTTTCTTTTACGTCGTATTTCTCCCCACATTTCGCGCTTCTTTTTCATCTTCCTTACATTATTTCTTTGGATTCACATTTTTTCTATATCCTTTCCATCCTTTCACTTTATATTATTTCCTACTTTTCTTAATCTGTCTCTCTCATTGCATACCTCGTTACTGTATATCGCTTCTTGTCTTCTGTTTAACCAACGACAACTCGCGAGATCACACGGTTTCTCGTGAAATCCACTTTTTCACTCATTTCTGTCTTTTTTCTCTCTCTTATTTGATTTGATTTTTTTTTTCATAACACACCAAATACCCAACGTCTGCTTGATTGAATCTATATCATCACACTCCTCTACTACGCCAACGGCACCTCAACAAAAAGGCATTCTCCAAAACACATCAGATAAGTAAAGAGAAGAAAAAGAAAATACAAAGCAAAAATAATAAAGCCATTGTGGTTGCCAGCGCGATCGTTTGTGCGCATGCGCGAGTCATTACGCTCTTTGTGTCATCTGCGTGCAAGCATGAGCACTCGGCTCTACGCATCTGCGCGCGTATTGTCCAAATAACAAAAAAACACAAAACAACAAAAATCAATTGAGAAATTTAGGAAGAATATTGATTTATTGAAATTGTTTACCTGCTTATTTATCCGCATGGATTTAAGTATCAATCAGCCGAATGATGTTCGTTCATTTTTATGTATTCAAAAGTCCCTCACACTCTGACTCTTTTTTTAAACTAATGATTGAATGCAAAATTAGTTTTAGTTTTCTGTATTCAATGTTCATTTATTCTGTGTTGACTAGCATCATAGCCCGGCGTTGCCCGTGCAACACAGAACATTTTAGTAGTGGGGGAAGATGCCAATGAGAGGAGTAGATGTTTTTTTTATTTTACATATTAAATCTGAAAAAAAAAAGACTTAAATAACTAAATTAACCATTGGCACTTTTTTTTTCTTTTACATATTTTGTTTTTGTTTGAAAAAACACTTTTTTAAAAAAAATATTTCGTTTGTTTCAAAATTCCGGGGGAAAATACTAACATTTTTTTGTTGACCAAATGAATTTTAAAACGTTGAAATAAAAATAAAATATAAATGCTCTCTTTTTTTTTTTTTTAAAATATTTTAGTCGCGTTTGACACGTGTGATTTGATTTCTGTGATGTAATTCAGCAACCATCTTAGATCTTACATATTTTACGGAGCAAATGTAAACAATCGGCCCCGCTGGCCAAAAAGTGCGAAAGGGAAAATTGCTAAAATTAAAACTTAAAAAATATGTGTCGACCTGACTTCCCTGTAGATACGTGTCTCTAGAAATTTTGAATGGCGTAGCTTAAAAAACGTAGGCGTGCATAGGGAACAGTCACACACAGACTCACAGATTGCTTTTTATATATATAGATAAAAAGTGGTGACGGAAAAAAGCAAGTGCAACACTGCATATTGTTTTGTTTTCAAGTTGAGTAAGATAGCAACAGAAGCAAAGATAATTAATGAAACGTATGAAGATCATTCTGTTGGAAGCAGCACACATCGTATGCAGTTCAAGAAGTTTCAAATAAAATCGATATAACTTGTAGCACAAACAATGTACCGCAACATCTCCAGAGATTCCCAAACTTTTTTCTCTAAGCCGCATTTCGGAATGAAAATTTTCTTGCACCTCAAAAAATTGAATGTCATAAAAAGTAGATTTAAAAATAAAGAAAAAAAAAACAGAGAAAGTCTTATTAAAGTGATTTAACTGCTGATTTGAAGTGAAAATATTATAATTGATAACTCTCTCCTTCAATTTGCGGACCCTAGTTACTATATTCTTAATACTTGATATAATGTGTTGACTAGCATCATAGCCCGGCGTTGCCCGTGCAACACAGAACATTTTAGTAGTAGGAGGAGATGCCAATGAGAGGAGTAGATGTTTTTTATTTTACATATGGGTATTTTACATATTAAATCTGAATAAAAAAGACTTAAATAACTAAACTAACCATTGGCACGTTTTTTATACATATTTTGTTTTTGTTTGAAAAAACACTTTTTTAAAAAAATATTTCGTTTGTTTCAAAATTCCGGAGGAAAATACTAACATTTTTTGTTGACCAAATGAATTTTCAAAACGTCGAAATAAAAATTAAATATAAAGGCTCAATTTTTTTTAATAAAAAATATTTTAGTCGCGTTTGACACGTGTGATTTGATAAAATAAAGAAAAAACCAGAGAAAGTCTTAAAGTGATTTAACTGCTGATTTGAAGTGAGAATATTATCATTGATAACTCTCCCCTCCAATTTGCGGACCCTAGTTACTATATTCTTAATACTTGATATAATGTAAAAATAACACAATGATAAAATCGGTCAATAATTATGTATAACTATTTATACTGGGGCTCATGCATGCAATTAAAAGTAATCCATAATAATATTTTAGATTTTGAAATCATATTTATTTTTGGTATAGGAATATTTTCAGAGTGTTTCTAAATATTTGATTGTCTTTCAATCATTTCGCCTCACCTTCTATCCTCTTTTTAAAGTGATAACCTGCAAAATTTATCCAAGTCAACCAAAGCTGAAATTGCCTTGCAACATGGTTTCGGTTAGGCAGCTGTTTTTACGAATTTTGCAACGGGAAGATTAACAAAAAAAAAAAAAAAAAAGGAAAGGAAATGAATTCTCTAGGAATTACCAGACCCAAATATTGAACATTATTTCACCAACTGCAAGTTACTTCTTCCATCTTTTGTGAAAGATTTTTACTGAAGATGAAATGTGAATTCATTACAATAATCGAAACGTTGAAAATCATGGGTGGATCCAAGACTACCTGCAGCATTGACTGTAAAACCGTGCAAATTTTTTATTTTATTTTATCGCACCGTATTTGGTAGAATATGATTAAAGGTGGGCTTTGTTTGCCGGTGTTGAAATTAAGTGAAAACAAAACTTTAATGCTACTTACAGGGCAGTTAATCCGAGAAATTACATAACAACATAACAATAGACGTCCGTTCACACTTTGGTCGAGCATAACAAAACTGTTATAATGCTCATAAGAGCTCTTAATTCCGGTTAATAATATTCGAAAGAAAACACTGGAATAAAAAAAATAGTAGAAAAAAAAGCCCAAAAAACTGTTTAATCTCGTGGATTAATAATAATAATAATAATAATAATAATAATAATAATAATAATAATGTCAACTTAACAAGACAGAATGTGGTTATAAAATAGCCCAAAAGAAAATAAGCCATTTATTTTACATGGATGATTTAAAGTTGTATGCTAAGAATGATAACGAGCTGAAAGGTCTTCTGCAAACTGTAAAATGCTTCAGCGAAGATATTGGAGTGAAATTCAATTTGAATAAATGTGCTAAACCTACAGTTTTACGTGGATCGCTACAACAAACATCCTCAATAGCTTAGACTCTGCTGTAACAATAAAAGAATTGAAGCCAGAAGAAGCTTATAAATACCTAGGTGTAAATGAGAGTGAAAACATTCACCATAATAAAATGAAAGAAATAGTGCGTAAAGAGTACTATAGAAGGCTACGACTGATATTAAAAACTGAATCGAATTTTCAGAACATAATTATGGCCATTAATAGCCCTGCAATCCCAGTTGTCCAATATAGTTTCAACATCTTAAACTGGACACTAAACGACATCAGACGAATGGATTCTAAAACAAGAAAGCTTCTTTCTAAGCGTAAGATGCATCATCCAAAGGCTGATGTAGACCATCTATACATACCCCGTAAAGAAGGTAGAAGAGGTCCTATTCAGCTAGAATTGTCATACAAGACAACACCTATTAGCTTACTAACATACATAGAAAAAACAAAGGACTGGATGATACAATTAGTCAACCAACATGAAAACAGAAAGAAAAAATATTCAATAATAAAAGAAGGCAGTAAATACAAACAAGATTTACATTTAGTAGATTCTGTAGAAAAGCAAAACAGAAACCAAGAACCAACTGTTGCAGCAAAAAATATGGAAATGAAAGCCAAAAATAATGCTCTTGAAAAGATCAAACAACGCTGGCAAGACAAACCTCTGCATGGCCAATATCCAGAACGTGCCAATAAATCCAATGTTGATAAAATTAATACTCATCGATGGTTACGTGCATCTGGATTAAAGTCTGAGACTGAAAGCTTTATTCTTGCAGCACAAGACCAAAGTCTTTTCACTAGAAACTTTCAGGCAAATATTATACATAATAATGTGGATTCAAAATGCAGGTTCTGTGATAAGCACCAAGAAACAATAGGACCATCTAATCTCAGGATGTTCTGTATTTGCCCCAAATGAATATAAAAATCGTCACGATAGAGTGGGGCAATATTTACATTAGACAATGTGCAAACACTATGGAAAATCTATAAAAAAAACACTGGTATGAACATCACCCAGCTCCGGTTACAGAAATAGAAGATGTCACCATCTGTGGGATGACACCATTTACACAGACAGAAAAATTGAAGCAAATAGGCCGGACATTATTGTTAAATACCAGAAAGAAAAAAAAACATGCCTATTAATTGATATGGCTTGTCCAGTGGATTGTAACATAGCAACCAAAGAATTCGAAAAACTGTCAAAATATAAAGACCTGGAAATTGAAATAGAAAAAAATATGGAAATTGAAAACAAGAATCGTGTCAGTAAATGTAGGTGCACTTGGAATGATAAAAAAAAGGAACAAAACAACACATTAAAAGAATCCCTGGAAACCCCAGCTTAAGAGATTACAAAAAAATTTCTTGTTAAATACAGCCCACACACTAAGAAGAACTTTGTCTATGTAACGCGAGGGATGATAGGGGAGTTAGAAAAACATGAAATGGAGCCATAACAACACACCACGACATGCCTTAGGTCTTCCCGCAGACTTGGTAGATAGTGCGACCATAGCAGAAATCAAAATATGATGAAAAATGACAACATAATACTACTACTACTACTACTACTACTACTACTACTAATTATAATAATAATAATAATAATAATAGAATACAAGATAATATCGTAGCTGGTGCGACACTTTTTGCGACTACTTGTGTCTCACTTGAGTCTTCTCTATGGAAGTTAATGGAAGAGTTCATGTTCAACAGTTTAGTGTAGCGAAGGTCGATCGTCTTTCTACGCAACAAAACCATAATCGATTCGGAATGGGAAATTTCTTCTCCACGCGGCATATTATCTAGAGTAAGCAACATTAGAATTATAATTAAACTCGGGTGCCAATAAATTGATAACTAAAGATTTCAATCGGTATTACTAAAAATCACTCCAATACGTCAGTTACTCTATCTCAGTCAGTCTAGGACGCGAACCCAGCCGTCGCGACCCTTCTCAGTTCGACACACAGACCCTACATTCTATGTCTGAGGTGTGTTAGAGACTGCTCCAGTCATTTCAGGCGCTGTTATTTATCTGTCACGCGCATCCGATACTGGAGGTAGGTAGGTGGGAGATCATGTATTTCTGAATTCTGGGACTAACATCAGGTCAACCGTCTGGTGCTCTCATGCTATCTTGTGGAGTGAAGTGTGTAATTTGAATGTAATGTCTCTTCCGGTACAATACGACATATTCTCATTTATTTCTATTAATGCAGCATGTCTTATCTAGCTAAAAAGTTAAAAAAGATCATTGATGCTCAAAATTTCACTGACAACTTTATTGAGTCGAAACAGGAGTTGTTTTTGTCAAGATGGAATTAAAAAAAACAACTTTAATTTGGTCTGAAGTATTTTTCACTTTCTTTCTTAGCGTCCCGTTCTTGGATTTTATGCATCCTCTTAATAAGCATGTCTTTTGTTCTGTTCTCTTATTTTTTATGCATATCTGCAATGTCAGTAACACTCATTCTTTCTGTTTTAAAAAACTCAACTGCTCTCCTTTAAACACCATAGAGAAACTTTCCTGCCCGCCATCAGCATGGCTAATGCTAGACTCCAGGAGGGCAACAGATTGCGCTTTCATGGCCTCATATTTTTAACCGACCTGAAGTAGATCGACTACATAGCTGCACCTACTACTCGGAAGGTCGGGTCACTGTGTCATGCCAGAAATTATTCTCGCCAAAATCCATCATGTAAATCTACCATTGAATACTGTTGCCATATCTGGTCGAGAGCTTCTGCTATTCATTTCAAGGTTCTTGACAAAATTCAAAAAAAGTATCTGCAATGGTAATTGATCCTGACTTTGTATATCGACATCAGTCACATTCTCACCGACGGAATGTGGCTTCACTTTTTCACAGACGTGGTATGGCTTCACTTTCTCACCGACGAAGTGTGGCTTCACTTTCTCACCGACGGGGCGTGGCTTCACTTTCTCACCGAAGAGACGTGGCTTCACTTTCTCACCGACGAAGTGTGGCTTCGCTTTCTCACCGACGGGGCGTGGCTTCACATTCTCACCGACGGGGCGGGGCTTCACTTTCTCACCGACGGGGCGTGGCTGGCTTCACTTTCTCACCGAAGAGACGTAGCTTCACTTTCTCACCGACGTGGCGTGGATTCTCCAAATATATTACGGGCATTTTCCCTGGTGCCCCGACCACATGAATTTCAACATGGTACTAGATCGGAATCCGGTCCCACTATTTTACTATTAAAAGAATTAAATATTAACCGCCATTTCTACTCCAACAGTTTCTTTTCTCGCACATTCCGTCTGTAGAACCCCCCTGTGAACCCCTTTGATTCTCTCTCTCTCTCTCTCTTCCCTGATAGTTAAATCCCCCCAAATTTAAATGTAACGTCAATTGTCATCTTCTATCTTCACGAATCCCATTCATCTTTTATCCGTTTCCTAAACACCCTGCGCATTAGTGGCCAACCCGCCTTACTTGAAGTAAAATGATTAGAAAAAGATTCCTGCACATTTTTCGTTTGACCATTCCTCTTTTACTTACCAGCTACTGTTTCTTATTTCTTAATGCAATGTCTTATATTCTCTGCCATTTTAAGCATTGTTTGCTATCTCCTTTTCATCATGTCTAGAATTTCATCTATCATCCATCTTTTTTTTGCGTTTGGCATAATCTCTGTTGCTGTTGTAAAAGAAGAGAGTGAGCTTGTGTAAATGGATGACAGGGTTTAGGAGAAATAACAAAAAGACAACGTTTATTAAAAGCGTCAAAGGACAGAGAATTGTGGAGAACTAAAATCACCTACCTCTTGAACGGACACGGCACATATAAGAAGAGGAATAAGCTAGTGTAAATGGATAGCAGAACAAGGTTTAGAAGAGATAACAAAAAGACAAGATTTGTTAAGAGCTACAAAAGACAGGAAATTATGGAGAGTCAGTGCCTTCAACGATTGTAAGGGACACGGTCCAAAGAAGAAAAAGAAGAAAAAGAAGGGGAAGAAGAAGAAGAAGAAGAAATATAAATAGGACGCCGGTGTTGTATGAGTGAGTCACCGCTGAACAATGGCCCAGACTGAACCAATTGTCACGTGTTTGCTTCACGGTGATGGCGTTCGGGTTGGAAGTGAAGTTAGAAACAAAGAGAAAGAACACCGATCGACATCAATGGCATCCGTCCGGTTGTTCCTCAAAAGCCCTGTTAAGCAATATTGAGCATTTGTCGGACAAAGAAGCAGGAGAAAGTTTTTTTTTTATTCAATCTCCAAACCCACTTCTTTTTTTAACTATCACCTTCACTTTCTCACCTGCTAGAAAATTTAACTAAATATACTTTTTAAAGTAATTAAAAAAAAGAAACGAAAAAGAAAAGGAGAAAATAGTCTTCAAATGTGGTCGTAGATAAATAAATATTTATTCTTATATAATTTAGAAGTATAAATATTTTTGCTCATTTGATGAAATTTTTAATTTAATTTAATTTTGTTTGTTTGGTTTGGTCTGTTTAAAGTATTATAAGCCATTTAATATGGAATTTTTTTTTCAGAACTTTAGTAATTTTTTTAAAAATATATTGCTGTTTATTTTTCTCTTTCTTTACAAAAATGTATTGCTGGTAATTTTGTCTTCTCTCTCTAATAATGTATTGCTGGTATTTTTCTCTTCTTTCTCCAATATGTATTGCGGTATTTTTTCGTTCCTTTTCAATAATGTATTGATGATATTTTTCTCTTCTTTCTCCCATAATGTATTGCTGGTATTTTTTCTGTTCCTTTTCCAATCATGTATTACTGGTAATTATTCTCGTTCTTTTTCAATAATGTATTGCTCGTATTTTTTCTCTTCCTTTCCCAATAATGTATTGCTGGTATTTTTCTCCTCTTTCTCAAAAATGTATTGCTGCTACTTTTTCTCTTCTTTCTTTAATAATGTATTGCTGCTACTTTTTCTCTTCTTTCTTTAATAATGTATTGCTGGTATTTTTTCTGTTTCTTTTCCAATAATGTATTGCTGGTATTTTTCTCTTCTTTCTCCAATAATGTATTACTGATATTTTTTCTGTTCCTTTTCCAATAATGTATTACTGGCATTTTTCTCCTCTTTCTCCAATAATGTATTGCAGGTAATTTTTCTCTTCTTTCTCCAATAATGTGTTGCTGGTATTTTTTCACTTCCTTTTCTAATAATGTACTGCTGGTAATTTTCTCTTTTTTTCTCTAATAATGTATTGCTGGTATTTTTTCTTTTTCCAATAATATATTTTTGTTATTTTTTTATTCTGAAAATGTATCGTTATAATTCTTACTAAAATATATATTTATACGTTCCTAATGTTTAGTCCCCATTTTGGAGGTTCACTATTTTTTCATAGCTGCGACCCTAATAGGGGCTACCTCCTCGAGTTCAGGTGTAGCTGGGAACAACAGCAATTAAGAGGTGGTTCCAGGCACCTCATAACCTCCGATCAGAGTCCTTATTGCAGGATATATGCTATCGTCATAACTTGAACGGGATTTTTTGTCGATAGTAGAAGAGGCCAAAATGTCCAAATCAAGCAAGTACCAAAATGTAAATATCTAGGAAGTATTTAAACTGAGAACGGAAAATGCGACATCGAAATCTGAAGATTTGGTTGTTTTATTTTGCGGTATATCAACACCTCTACGGGTTATTTAATGCCGAAGTCTAAATATTTTGCACCCATTTTTATGCATGTCAACTGCGCATAATTTTCTACTTTCAATGCAAATGTATCATCGTTTAGATAGATAGTTTGTAGGTAATCAAATGTATTGCTGGTAATTTTGTAAAAGTGTACCTTTTTACTTGTGTTTTATTGATTGTCATTTTGCTATAAACATACATTAATACACGTTCTTAGTGAACTACCAAACCAAAATAAAAACACTATTTCCCCATTGCTGGGACTGTAACAGTTCATACCAGTCTTGTTCACATTAGACCTGGGAACAACAACAATCAAGAGGTGGTTCCAAGCTACTCAACACATCCTATCTCTCCATCGGAGGTTTTACTGCAGGATGCACTTTATCGTCATAAGCAGGACTAGAAATTCAAAGATATTGAGACAGTAAAATTTGTCTTCTAAAAGCTCGGCAAACTATTTTTTAGAAATTTTGTTGGAAACAAAAAACAATTACTGGACTGTTATGTCATATCGGTCCTTCGATATGGCAACGAATGCTGGACAATCTCCTTAGAGATGAAGAACCGTTGGCAGAAATTTATTTCTAAATAAAATGCTGAGAATGTTATGGAGCAAACATAAGAGCAAAGACGAAGTTTTAGAGAAAATAGAAACAAAACGGACACATACTAAGCATCAGAAAGTGAAAGTTGAATATTCTAGCATATTAGAAAGTTTGTCACTCACAGGACATATTGAAGGCAAGAGGAACAGAGGGAAGCAGCACATAACCTATCTAATGAGCTTGTGTAAATGGTTGGCAAAACAGGGATTAGGAGAGATAGTGAAAAGGCAAAATTTACTAAGAGAATTTGACACTCACAGGATATATTGAAAGCAAGAGGAACAGAGGAAAGCAGCACATGACCTATCTAATGAGCTTGTGTAAATGGTTGGCAGAACAGGAATTAGGAGAGATAGTGAAAAGGCAAAATTTACTAAGAGAATTTGACACTCACAGGACATATTGAAGGCAAGAGGGACAGAGAAAAGCAGCACATAACCTATCTAATGAGCTTGTGTAAATGGTTGACAGAACAGGAATTAGGAGAGATAGTGAAAAGGCAAAATTTACTAAGAGAATTTGACACTCACAGGACATATTGAAGGCAAGAGGGACAGAGGAAAGCAGCACATAACCTATCTAATGAGATTGTTTAAAGGGCTGGCAGAACAAGGATTAGGAGAGATAGTGAATAGAGAAACTTTTTTTTAATCTACAAATAAGAGGAAATTATGGAGAGGCATGCATGCCCACGTCCTGAAGGGATACGACACATAGAAGAAATGTAATAGTTTTGAAGAAATAATAATCATCTTAGAGTTAGTTTGGTATTTTGAAGTGACTATGCCAGGTATTTTATCTCTTAATTTGTTATTACATATAATCATTAGATATCTTGGTATTGTTATTATCTCTGCTGTTTCCAGATATTAAACTCACAACTCATGGCACAGAGGGTAAAAGCGTTGGTTAAAGTAATTTAGTGACTTGACCTAAACAGTCGAGAGTTCAATACCTGGACACAGCAAATATGAACAAAACCTCGGAGAGTTGAGTTACAAAAGGGAAATAACTGAAACTAAGATATCCAGAAAAAGCATGATACGTGGAACAAGAACAATCTACGCGATGAGCTAAATAAAGGGTTCGGTTCGAAATTCCATTGTATCTCACCTGAGTGCTTACAACGACTGAAACATCATGAATATAGCAATAAAGATGAAGACCTAATAATGTGCGTGATGTAAATATAAGGTTGTTACAAACATAATAGCCGATTTCAGAAACATAATTTTATTCTTGACAAATTAACTTTAGAAATTAGTCAAAATTCGAGCATGAGCATCTAAACAACTCTACCATCGGCCGACAAATCATTTATTTCTCGTCGATAACAAAAAGTTATTGGCTGTGATGCAACTAAATCTTTGTAAGCTGATTCCAACCCTTGTTTGAACCTAAAAGTTTTACCATTTAAAAATGTGCCTAAAAATGATGATGAGGGGGTGAAAGATCACGAGAATATGGAGGGCGTGAGAAATTCTCGTACCCCAAATCCGTTAGTTTTCGCAACATAATTCTTGCCATATATGGCCGCGCATTATCGTAGAATTGGACTGCGTCGATTTCATCAATACAGGTCTCAGTTTTTTGCAGGCGTGCATGCATTTCTGCAATTTGATTACGGCAGAGTTCAGCATTAATGCTCTAATTGGCTTCCAGAAAGCTGTCGTGGATAACACCAATTACTGACCACTGCACAGTCACCATCATATTTTATTGATGCAACTTTAGCTTTGGGAAATGTTTGGGGTAACTCATCACGATCAAACTATTGACCTGGTCTTTTACGGTAATAAAGAATCTACTTTTCATCACAAGAGACTATTCGGTTGCAATTGTTTGTTGTCAAGACTGCATGATCTTCCTCTACCCTCTTCAAGGCTCTCATCACCAATATAGAATTTCTGGAACCACCTTCGTATTGCCCGATCACTTGTAGACCCATTTCGCCATGCTCTGTTCATATTGGCAGAAGTTTGGGACTTTAAACTCATACAAGAAAAGTAAACGTAAAAAGCAAGATAATGCTTTGACGTGTTCATAATTGAGGGCTTCTATTCTTCATGAATATTTCTGTTTGAAAATAAGTTAAAAATTATTAAAGACCTCACATTAATTATTATGTATACAAAAATTCACCCAATATTAAAAATTCACCTAATATATACCGTCGATACTATGTCAAAATGGATTTTCAAAATCCAACACTTCGGGCAGCCATTATTTTTCTAGCAACGTAATAGTTACAATACCTTATCTCAGAAATATAGACAGATAATTTTAGATATGATAATAGTTACAATTCTTATTATCATTTTACGTGAGATGAAGTCTATTACTCTTCGAGGAAACATGGAAAGTCCTTGCAACGTTACAGGCGCCTTGTAATTTTGCTTAGGGAGGAAGTGAAGCCGTGACGGTGTTTTTCTTTTTTATAACATCGCAATCCAAACCTCCAACTAATCAATTGTCCCAACGTCATGTTATAATATTGTTGCAAAATCCCGAAGCGAGAAAATTCAGCACTGAAAAATTAATATCAGAATCCTTTTTCATCGAATTGCCTCTGACAGTTCAGTCCAGCTCCAAGCCGGAGAATGGACGAAAGCGGAAAACTGACGCCTCCTAACCAGCTGCTTCGGGTAGATAGAGCTCGGCAATCCAGTGAACAATCTATGTTGGGGAAGAAAAATCTTGATTAAAAACCTTCACTGTTTTACGGTCATATCAAAACAGGGAATAGACTCTGAAGTCCAAACTGAAAACTTGGAATGGAGCCTTGAATTCAACACCGACAACCTTTCGTCAAATATTGCATATATAATACTCTGTATATTTTTTATCTCCTTGGTACAGCCAAGATGAGAGTATGTATTTTTGGCAGCGTACGGCTTCCAGATACCATCACCCAGGCATACGCCCTGGAGAAGTCACCAACAAAAGACTGAATTTTCTCCAAACAGGGCGTTACTTTTATCTCGCTCGATAAAGGATTGTCTACCCAGGCCTACATTTTCATCACTGTTTATCCTCGACACCATATTATAAAAACCTACAAATTCCTGAAGCTAGATACTTTTTCATAACTTAGCAATATATAAGCATTTCACCCCAATTAAGGCGAGACTCCACTAGACTGGGTAAAATGGGTGTTGAAGAAAGGATAAAAGATAGATGAGATTTAAACAGATATAAGATGTTGCATTTAAACCTTTTGGGAATTGTAGCTACCAGGGAAGCAAGTAAATGGAAGGGAGTTCCACAGGCGGGAAGTTCGAGAAAAGAAATTGTTAGAGTAGAAGATGAGGTTGCATTTTATTACAGTATTTACATTATTCGAACTATTGTCCTCATCTTTGTTGCCATTTGTACGTCGTTTCGGCCTTCTTCAGGTGCTAGAAATTTCGAACTGAATCATTTATTACAATCATTGGTGTATATGAACTCTATTTCTTGCCTAGGGCCTCATCTGGAAGTAACGAGTTATCTCCCTCTAATCCTGTAAGTTACTTATAGCAGTTGCCTTGAAATTATTAGTAGATAAGACAGAGGAAAGCCACATCACGTCAACGAGACAGTGACTTAAGCCGGAATTTCAAGTCAGGATCGATTATATTGCAGATCCATTTTTTTTTTATTTTGTCGCGAACCTCAAGATAAACAGCAGGAGCACCCGACCTGATATGGCAACATTATTCATTGCATGGACGAATGGTAGATTTATAAATGTGCAAGATGGATTCTGGCGAGAAAAACATCCTGACCCGAAACATTGACCCAATCTTCCTAGCGGTAGATGCAGCTATAGATTTAATGTCGTCCTTCCACGTCATGTCGGTTGAAAATGTAAGGCCGAGGAATACAGAAGTTATAACATTTTTAAATTGTGAAACATTCATTTAGATAAATACCCGTTCAAATATATTCAAAGAATTTCTTATTGTAAAACAGAAAATACTTCCCCACCCACAAGGGGTGAATAACATTGTAAAAGTTGCTTTTAAATGAATTTCATTTAGGTTTATAGTTTAGTTTCATACTTATTATCTTTTAATAATTTACATTATTCATGTTGTTCGAGATGTTGTCCTCCTGAAGAAGGTCACAGCCTACTACGACCGAAACGTCGTGATTATGGCAGTAAAGATGAGGACAACACCCGAACAATGTAAATAATGTAAATTATTAATAAGAAATAATCAGATAATAAATATCTTATGCCTGTATATAAAACGGCTGCTTATAGATTATATAAAGATGAAGCTATTGGATAACAAAACCTATTCTATATAGTTTTCCAACACACGTCCCCTAAAAGGGGAGCCATTGTTTGTTTATGTTTTATCACGTAATCTCTTGCGAATATCGATTCTTCTTCTTTTTTCCTCTTCTTTTTCTATTTCTAAAATGTTACAGACATCCTGGTGTACTAATGGTCATTTAGTTATACTTCATCGACAATTGCAATATACCGCTATTAACAGTACGAAATGTACATAGCACTTTAAAAATTTATTTATTCAGTCTTAATTGCTGAAAGTTTATTTAGTAACAATTCTTGAAAGTCTAGCGAAAGAAAAAGGTCGCTGTGAACGCAATCATAACTCGATGTTTAAATTTCTCCAACTGAACTTTTATGAATAAAAGTTGATTTAATTGATATGGAATTATTCTTCGAACAGGAAATTTATTTTGAAGTTATACTAGTAATATATAAAATAGAAATTATTTTATTACTTTTATAATCAGTTTATTTGATAATGTGAGTATTTTCATGTACGTTATTGGTTATCGCACCGAGGCCGAGGTTAACATACCGACAAACGTCTCTCAGAATTTAAGGGTTCTTTTTTAGAATTCTAGTATAATATAAGATGGGATGTGCGTTGTGGTGCATTGGATATCGGCTCGGAACGAGAAATCGGGGAGCCGAGTTCGAATACCAGCTGAATTCATTGACTTCACTTACGCGCAAATACCCTTGGGAAAGGTATTAATCCGTCTATTCCTTCCAGTTATGGGTTAAATAACAGGACAGATTGGGTTCTATAGCCTTGGTCGGCAACCAGTCTACCGCAGAAAGAAATGGCAACCTACTGCGGGATAATCTTCTGCCAAGTCAGTCATATCTCTTTCGAGACATGATCGCCCAAGCGTGTATCACGTATGGCACTTAACTGACCGAGTATAAGATGACCCAAAATTTAATGGTGATTAGGGGGATTTAAAGCTCGTCTTATATGCAGAAATATAGCGTAATTCAAACAACGCGATTACATTTATGCCTGTCTGAAAGGATTGGTTATCTTCTTGCGCAACCTTTGAGTTCGGAAAATAAGTCAAGAGACCGACGACAAAAACACACGCGTGCGCTCACGCGCGAGCGCGCGCACACACACACACACACACACACACACACACATTAATGGAAAACAAGTAAGCTTTTTCACCAGCTTTCTCACCAGCTCGCGCCCATTTCAGAACGTGGAAAAAGATGTCCCTCGTGATTGGTTCGTTTGATGATGAAGGTCAGTTTATCCAGACGCACCGGTCAGTCTGGCTGAAATTCGACAGGGCAAAGGTCACTACGCTGATGCCGTATCAGATTTTAACAAGCCTCGTTGACATAACGGGAAAAGAAAGATACTTGGCGCGAGACAAGGGAAAAGCACTCGAACATTTCCCGCATTCATACAAAAGCAAACCAACTGGAAGAAAATGGCGGATGTACACGCGTATCTCGGTTGCGCTCAGCATTGGATAAAGGAAGAAATGCATTGAGTAATTTTGCGCATGTGCAGAAAGGAGTGTTATGCTAATAATGATCTGTATTTATGAGTGCCTCTCTGTGTGTGTACATGAATGTTTTTAGGGATGGGTATTTCGGTGAACTCAAATGTGCGTACTTATATCTACGAATGTTTCATTGAGTCGCTTTTGTGCTTGTGTTTTCGTCATACGTAATGTTAGTAGATATAAAAAGCTGATTTCGTTCTCTTCTTCAATGTGCCGTATCTCTTCAAGACAAGGCTTACGTGGTTCTCCACAACATCCATTCTTTCTAGCTCTAAACAAATTTTGTCCCTGTAAAGTAAAACAAACTTGTAGTAAAGCTATACGCAAGTTGACTACTGCTTATAAGTGAGGTTCGATCATTTCTTTTATAGACGAGTATCTGGATGTGTTGTGGTGCAGTGGATATCGGTTCGGAAGAGTATCCCACAGTAGGTTGCTATTACTTTCTGCGGTAGACTGGTTGCCAGCCAAGGCTGTAGAACCCAATCTGTCCTGTTATCTAACCCATAACTGGAGGGAAGAGATGGATTAGTATTTTTCCCAAGGGTATTTGCGCGTAAGTGAATGCCAGGAATTTAAGTGAAATTCGAACTCGGCTCCTCGATGTTTCGTTCCGAGATTATATCCTCAATACACATCTCACAACGGACAAGGATACTTATCATAATTGTTTTTTTTTTTAATTAGTATCACCCCAAACAAGGCAGTAAAGCTACTAAATTGCAATGGGTTACAGAGTATGAATGAATTAGGAACTGAGACATTATTAATGAGTGGAAAGAGAAAAAAGTCATCAGGAAGATGTTAGATTGAGATTAATATTGCATTTTATTTTTTGCAAATTAAAGTTGGCTGGAAAGTATAAAGCCAGAAGGGAGTTTCATAGGCGATAAGTGCGGGAAAAGAAACTGTTAGTATAAAAATTATGACTACATACAGCTAGCTCAGCTGTAGATAGATGAGTTCCCGACGCCAGTCTAGTACTGCGCTTAAAAAGTCTAGGTACCATAGCGAAGAGCTAACCCGAACAATTACCATTAAAATATTTATAGAAAAGACACAGACATCAACGTTACGGCAGTGGGAAAGTGAATGTATCCGAGCCGCTAGATCAAGACCAATAATATTGCTGATTCTTCTTTGAACTTTTTCAAGGAGCACAAGGTAAATAGCAGAGGTACCCGAGTATATGTGGCAACAATATTCTAACTAAGGACAAATGGTAGATTTATACATATGTAATATCAGTCAGTTAAGTGCCATAGGTGATACACACTTTGGGCGATCATGTCTCGAAAGAGACATGACTGACTGGGCAGAAGATTATCTCACAGTAGGTTGCCATTGCTTTCTGCGGTAGGCTGGTTGCCAGCCAAGGCTATAGAACCCAATCTGTCCTATTATTTAATCCATAACTGGAGGGAAGAGACGGATTAATACCTTTCTCAAGGGTATTTGCGCGTAAGTAATATATGTAATATAGATTCAGGAAATAAAAATTGTCTTGCTCGACATCGCTTTCTTAATAGCTGACCTGGCAATGGATTAATATAGTCGGACCGCTTTATGTCAGCTGAAAACGTTAGCCCGAGAATGTGCAACGAGTCACTTTCCTGGGGGTTAACGTTTCGGCCGCTGTATAGACTGAACTTCTTCAGGTTCATGTTGCCGTACTCAGAAGTACTATGAGCACTTAGCAATTTGAAACTGAAACCATCTTGCATGAAACACCAGTCAGACGGTGAAGATATGTGTAACTCGTTAGAATTTGCTTTGTTTACACTTAGATACAAAACTAGGCAAGTTCGAAAATCAGGGACAAGAAATTTGGTGTATTTATGGGTGGAAAGTATTCAATATCAGAAACAAAACGTTTATCGATGTAAACAATGGGGACGTAAGAAGCAACACTACTTGGCGACTGTCATTTTCACACCTCAGTGCGTCATCACGCAGTGATATTTCGCGTGATATGGAATGGTCATTATTTTATGGCTTTCCATTCAAACTAGTATGTTTATATCGATTGTCATATTCATTGTTGGCTATTTCTTTCCGAGTTCACTCGTCTGCTAGCGTGACTAGCTAGTCCATGTTGCAGACACCTGTTCGGTTATATTTAAATTTCTTCAACATCCACAGAACCGACCTATGATTTATACTGGATTTATGCAAAGCCCACCTTGCTTACAGTTTCTGGGAGAGATCGCATAGTGTAACGAGAAAAACAAGGTCTGTTCACTCAAAACCCTCAGTTACGTTGTCTTTTGACTTTTTCTCTTCGGTTTTTTCAAACCATTCCGTCTACACGATTTAATTTTCACAAGTCTTGTGTTAACTTGTGGTATGGATTTCAGGCACTTTCAATGATGTCGCTGGCATACTCATTTAATAGTTAGAAAAAACACGTGATATGAAAATGTATTTTATCCAATCACAACCGAATTAACTTATTAACCTCGCAAAAGTTATTAAAACAAATATATTTTCTTCTGTAGTCAGACAATCGGTTCAGAAGTTTTCTTTTTCTATGTGCCCTGTCCCTTAGGCGATATCCCCAGAGCATGAGGAGATGGGTCCACAAGTGATCGGACAGTACGAAGGGGGTTCCAGAAATTCCCTACTGGTGATGAGAGCCTTGAAGATGAAGAAGGTAGAGGACGGTCATGCAGTCTTGATAACAAACAATTGCAAGAAGTTGTTGAGCAAAACCCATGTCAAAGTGTCAGAGAAATTTCTAAGACGGTTGGTGACAGCACTGCAACAGTCTCAAGTTATTTGCACACTATTGGTAAGGTGAAAAAGCTCAATAAATAAGTTTCTCATGATCTCAATGAAAATAAAAAACTTAGCCGTTTTGGAATGTGCTCTATGCTCTTTCTGTATAACACAAATGAACACATTCTTGGTCGAATAGTCCCTTGTGAAGAAAAGTCGATCCTTTATGAAAACCGTAAATGATTAGATCAATGGCTTGATTGTGATGCGTCCTCAAAACACTTCCCAAAGCAAAATATGCATCAGCAAAAGATTATGGTGACTGTCCGGTGGTCTGAAATTGGTATTATCCAATACAGCTTTCAAGGAGTCAATCAGAGCATTAATGCAGAGCTTTACTGCAATCAATTTGCTCAAATGTATGCAAACCTGCAAAAAAATAAAAGACCTGCATTGATGAATCGTCGTGGTTCAATTCTGCTCCAGTGCGTTGTGGAGCATTGGATATCGGCTCGGAACGAGAAATCGGGGAGCCGAGTTCGAATTCCAGCCGAATTCATTGCATTCACTTACGCGCAAATACCCTTGGGAAAGGTATTAATCCATCTATTCCTTCCAGTTATGGGTTAAATAACAGGACAGATTGGGTTCTATAGCCTTGGTCGGCAACCAGTCTACCGCAGAAAGCAATGGCAACCTACTGCGGGATAATCTTCTGCCCAGTCAGTCATGTCTCTTTCGAGACATGATCGCCCAAGCGTGTATCACGTATGGCACTTAACTAACTGACTGAGTTTACCACATCCTCCATATTCACCTGATCTTTCATCCACTGTTTATCATTTTTAAGCACTTAAACACATTTTTAAAATGCAAAACTTTTAGGTCCAAACAAGAGGTGGAATCAGCTTTCAAGGATTTCTTGCATCACAGCCAATAACTTTTTATCAACGGAGAGTAAATAATCACGTCGATCGATGGCAGAGGTGCCCATACTCGTATTTCGACTAATTTCAACATTTCTACATTATTTTAATTTTTCGAGAATAAAATTATTTTTCTGAAATACTTCACTAATTTCCTTACTTAGTTGAGGCAAACCAGCGGTGAAACACAAAACGATTAATTGACAACAGCAACAACCAAACCGTGAGTTAGAATGAGTTAGTTGTATAGAAATATGTATAGTCGTATAGAAATATGTATAGTTGTATAGAAATATGTATTGTCTATTAATATTTTCGATAAATTCTCATTTCCAAAAACATTTACATAAGGATAAGTTAGTCAATTTAACAAAATGTTAATCTTTGTTTTGATTAATAGCGGGTCGTTCTTCTATTTTTTTCTTTTCTTTCACCACCACTTCCTCCTCCTCTTCATCCGCCTTCTTCTTCTTCTTCTTCTTCTTCTTCTTCTTCTTCTTCTTCTTCTTGTTCTTCTTCTTGTATTAACTGCATTCGTGAATACATTATTTTTGTATTTTTTAAGACAAGGGCTGTCAGTAATCCCTTCTATAAGTCTGTTGTAACTTTTACCAATCAACTCCAACTACAACTGATATTATTGATGAACTCGTGTATTTTTTTTTTTTTTTTTTACGGTATGGTTCATCCTGTATAAATCGTGGGGTCCACTCGAGGTCCACTCGAGGTAGGGGATGACGTTAAGGGGTCGTTTATATGAATAGGAAGATAACGATTTCAGCAGGTTAAGATTGTAGTTATCGGGAAAATTCACACATGGAAGTTTGTTCCATAAGGCCGTGTTTAGCAAGAAGCTGTTTGAGTGGAACTTACTTCTCGCTAATAGAATACACAAGTAAGTGTGTGGTTTGCTACTATGTAAGTATCATGGCGAGTCCTAGCCGTAATGAAATCAGGTGATGCAGTTCGTCCGAGCACTTTCTATAGTAGTGGCGATAGAGCAGTGAGAGATTCACTATATACCACCTTTAAGAGAGAGAGAGAGAGAGAGATAAGAGAGAGATAGAGAGAGAGAGAGAGTGTGTGTGTGTGTGTGTGTGTGGTTCAAGTGTGGAAAGTGACACTTCTTCAACAAGGCCTCGGAGACGTTTTTGAACTTTATCAAGATTGGGAAGTGAAGTTTAGGCAACTCCTGCCCAAATATGGCAACAGTACTCCATTTTCGGCCTAATCTAACTAAAAGGAAGGGGTACCCAGTGAGGATGGAACGCACTACTCAATTGTAACAGCTTGCTAACCATTACACTACCTCAAGTAGACCGATGATTTACTAAGCGCAGTTTAAATGTGGCACAAGGCCAAAATTATGGGACACCCAGTGAAGATCAAACTCACAACTCAGTTGTAACAGGTTCTAGCGAGACAAGTCTGCTAACTATTACACCACCTCGAGGTGCCCAATTTGGAAGGTAGTATGGAGAGTCAGGTACTTAATAGAGCGGTATAGTGAAACGACCATTTCACCTGCATCTTTAGCGATGGATCGTATATTCGAATTTCGCTGAGTGTGAGTCTGAAGCCCAACAGGGTGACCAAAAGTTAACATAACCCAGTTTAGCATTTCGTAAGGGGAACATCCATGAAAACTTGTAACCTTTTGATAATAAGTTTCCATAGTAAAAAAAAAAAAAATGTGCAGTTTAACAAAATAAAAAAAAAATAGAAATTATTTTAAAAACTTTAATTCTTAATGATTTGTAAAAATGTTCGATTTGTAAATAAAGTCTATTTCTACTGAATTAGTAACCGAAGAGACTGAGTAACTGGAAGAAATTTTAAAAAAATGTTTGAAACTTTAATTAGCAAAGAAAAAATGAACACAATTCTTATAAAAATTCATTATTCATCGAAATTTTTTCTTCTTCAGAATATGATATCCTAGAATTATATTAGTTATAAAATCAATTAACACTTTATCTACATTAAAAATAGCGTGGTTTTAATGTACATTTGATTTTACTATTAAAAGCAGATTTTCGGAACAATGGTCCCGTAATTAAAAAAGAATTACATAATTTACATTCTCAAATGAGTCCAGTATTTAACTACTAATTAAAAAATTGGTATAGATAATGTATTTCTAGAAGTGTTATGCAATTAATTTGATTGGGAAGTAACAGATGTAAATATATATATATATATATATATATATATATATATATATATATATATATATTACCAAGATTTTCTAAAGATAATAATTGCATAAATAATTTAATTTATAATTGCATAAATAATTTAATTTATTCGTGAATAAGTCCTGGTTTCATTAAAATCAAGCAATTAGTCGATTTTTCAAGAATTTTTAAATTAATGTGTCTTTCAACGCCAAAAAAAGACTTGCGTAGTATTACGTTTTGCTTAATAATCACATTACGTAAACATAGCTTGAACCGCTAACGGAAAACAAAAAAAGTAATTTTAATTAAAATTTTGATGTCTTAGAAAGGATTAGAAAATTAAAAAAAAAATGTAATGACAAGAAAATTTGATCTTTCCTTTTAATAATAGCATAAACATTTTGATGATAAAACTTTATTTTTATTAAGTTTGGGCCCTTTTAACATTATGCTATGCTGTCTTTTTTGGCTATTGAATGGAGGTACCTACATAATACTATGTAATGTGAATTGAAATGCTTCTGTTTAATTAACTTAATTCTTAAAGTTGTTGGTAACGGGATGTGCATAACTGACAGAAATGTATGAAAAACACTGTGTATCGTTCTTACATGGCTTTCTTGCCGTCCAAGCGCTGATGCTTCGCAGTCTGGTACCGACTCTCGGTCAATGTGGGTAAAGACCACTAAATAGTCAAAGCATCGCCTATGAAAGATTAACTTCCGAGGAATGGGATGCGAGTTCAGATCTCTTCAGAAGCTAACTCTTTATTTCAATCACAAACTGTTTACACTAAGAGAATGAAATCGACGAAAGCAAATGCAAAACAAAACAAAAAAGTTACGCTAACACACAATAAAGACGGAGAAAGTCGTAAAAAATAAAATAAAACAAGATGTATGAAAGAATCAGCAGCTACTGTTCACCTAATTCTATTAACCAACCGTTCTAATCAGCAAATCCTTCTTCATGACCATCACTACACCCAAAGCTTTTATCGAAATACCCCTTCATCGTGTTTTCTTAAAGCTAAGTTTTTTCCGGTATTGACTGCGACCAAACTGTAAGCGCCAGAATTATTCTAAGGGGTTCTGTTCCCTTTACAGGTTATTTGTTTAAATGTTCTTTTCTTTTTTATTTCCTTTTCTTTCTCACTGGAAGGGAAGAGAAAGCGGAAAGAAAGGCGTCAGAGTAATTTGAAAAAAAGATGGAAGACCTTGTAAAATCAAAGTTTTCTTCAAGAGAAGACATCACAAAGATCGTCTGCTGTAGCTTTGCTTGCTGTTCTTTTGACGTTCCATTCATTGGTTCTTTGTTGATCTGAAATGGCCTTCTATCGCCTTATCTCACCATTTCTCGTTGTTTCACCTTCTCTGTCTTGATTTTTGCGTTGATTTCTCTTTGAATCTTTATTTGTTTATTTAGTTATTTACCTCAATTTATTTCTTAATCTCAAATTCTTTCGCTAGATTCTTTGCTATTTCTTTTTATCTATTTGATTCTTTCTTTTTCATCGCCGTTTCCTTCATTCTATTTGCTTAATTTCGTTCTTTCTTTCTATTTGTCTCATTCTTTCTTTCTATTTGTTTAATCCTATTTTTCTACGTTTTCTTTCTATTTGTTTCTTTTTATTTGTTTGATTCATTCTTTCTTTGTTTCTTTGTTTCTTTGTTTCTTTCTATTTGTTTGTCTTTCCTTCTTTCTTTCTTTTTGTTTAACTCTTTATATCTTTATTTCTTTTTGTTATTGATTCTTTTTCTTTTTCTTTCTAATTGTTTGATTCTATCTTTCTTTTTCCCCCATTTCTTTCTTTCTTTCTTTTTTTCTTCTATATCTTTAATGTTTTCTTTCTTCTTTTAAATTTCTTTCTTTCTATTTGCTTATTTCTTTCTTCTATTAATTTTCTCATTTTCATCTTTTACTTTTGCATTCAGATTTTCTTTTTTCTTTTTTTTTCTTCTTCTTCTGAAAGTAATTTGTCCTTTCCGTGTTTAATTTCCTCACTTCTTCTTGTACTTTCTTTGTAAAAAGAAGAGAAAGCCCAGTTTCCGATGGCCAAAAAGCAACACCTCCTCTTTTCAACGCGTCCCTTACTCACAGTAACAACAAGGGCAAATAAATAATTTAAATGGATCGACCAGGGACGGGAAAGGGAGATGGCACCAACGAAGAGCACAGCAAACAAAGAGAGAAGCTCTGTTATCCGTCATAAAACATACTAAATGGAAAACACTTTTTCTTGTTGCAAACGATAACAAGTACGTTGTAAAGAGATCCATTCATTCCACTCATTGAAGAGACACGAACGCTTCGGTAAAAGCTCCTCTTTAAGATATGTTTTAATTAAAATTCTTAGTTGTGATTTTCATTTTATTCTATTTTATTTTCAGTTTTTTTCCTCGTGGCATTTGTAAAATCAACGTTTACTAGCTATCCTCGTTGCATCCAAGGGAATTGTCAGTTTAATGCCATAATTTATTCTGATTTTAGAAGAATAA